>JBBPBX010021867.1:0-16828 GCA_038048925.1 Garcialebias charrua
CCGGTCGCCATTTTACTACTGTACTGCGGTCAATGGAGCTCTAGACGCTCCTGTCAGCTGGCTTTAGAGGACCGTGTGTCCGTTCAGGGTTGCCTCATACTTTTTTTTTTTTTTTTTCATTCAACCTTTATTTAGTCAGGTAAATCTTTTGAACCTCATGGGCTCATTTACGAAAGCGACCTGCTAAAACTAAAGAACAATGAACAGCAGTGATAGAATTTCATTAAACAATAAACAAACAAACAATAAACAATAGAAAACAAAAAGAGAGAAAAAAACAAAAGATTTTTTTTTTTTTTTTAACAAAGTATCAAAAAACTAGCAAAACATTATAAGGTAGACGTATAAAATCAAAGACAGGAACAAATCTGCATTGGTTTTTGCCAGGATTCCAACAGATTCTGAAAACCATTTAGAGAAGTCAAGGTCGAGAGCTTCAGATCTTTTTGTAAGATATTCCATGAAGCAGGAGCAGAAGTAGGAGAAGGCCCTTTTTCCAAGTTCAGTCCTCACTGACGGAACACTGCAGGTAATCATGTCCTGAGAGCGCACACTGTAGCTGCACTCACGCAAAGACATGTAGGAGGAGATGTATGAGGGCAGCAGACCAAGAAGTGATTTAAAGATGAAAATGTACCAGTGGAAGAGTCTGCGTGAGGTTAATGATGTCCAATTAACCAGTGAATACAGGGTGCAGTGGTGGGTACGATAATCACAACCAGTTATGAATCTTAGTGCACCATGATAGACCACATCCAACATCCGCAGGGTGCTTGTAGGAGCATTCATGTAGAGAATGTCACCGTAATCAATGGAGGGAAGGAAAGTCACAGATACAAGGCGTTTCCTAACATTCAGTGTTAGACAGGATCTGTTTCTGAAAAAGAAACCCAGTTTAACTTTCAATTTCTTCACTAGGTTTTCCACGTGGAGTTTAAAAGAGAGATGTGAATCGATCAGGATACCCAGATATTTATAGGAATCAACAAACTCAATAGGGACACCATTTGAAGAAAAAATCAGAGGAGGATCTGCTGGAACCGCCTTCCTATTTGAAAAAAACATCCCTTTTGTTTTATCAGCATTTAGGACAAGTTTGAGACGGAACAGATCTGACTGGATGATGTCAAAAGCGGATTGCAGTAACTGGAAAGCCTTAGCTACTGTTTTAGCTCGGCAATAAACAACTGTATCATCAGCATAGAAATGTAAGGATGCATCAGGGATGCAGTGACCTACATTAGCTATGTAGATTGTAAAGAGAGTTGGTCCTAAAACTGAGCCTTGTGGTACACCATTTTTAACTGTTAAATAGCTGGAAGAAGCACCGTTATGTTGAACACATTGCCTCCGATTGGAAAGATAGTTAGAAAACCAACCGATGGTGTGATCAGAGAAACCGATTTCTGAGAGCTTATGACACAGGATGTTATGATCCACAGTGTCAAAAGCTTTAGACAGGTCTAAGAAAAGTGCAGCACAATAGTCCTTAGCATCCAATGCTTCAACAACATCATTCAGAACCTTCAGAGAAGCAGTTGTTGTGCTGTGTTTTTTCCTGAAACCAGATTGATGGAGAGGTAAGATGTTAAATGAGTCCAGATAGTTTTTGATCTGAGAGTTTATCAGTTTTTCTTGAACCTTGGCTAAGATGCAGAGTTTAGAGATCGGTCGATAATTGTTCAATGAGGTGGGGTCACCTCCCTTCAGCAAAGGAAGAACAAAGGCTGTTTTCCAAGCATCCGGAATGGTGTTTTGGCTTATGGACAGATTAAAGATGTGGGTCACAGGGACTGTGATGATATGAGCAGCCAGCCTTAAGAAATAAGGTGGAAGTTCATCTGGACCTGCAGATTTTTTAGGATCAAGATCATTTAACAGTTTATTTACCTCACTGACTGAGAATGGAGAAAAAGAGAAGGTGTGATTAACAGATGGTTGGCTTGTAGGAGGGATTTGATTTGTTGAAGTTTGATTATTAGATAAAGTGGCCGATTTTCCGTTTGTAACTGTATCAAATAAAGAACTAGAAGCAACAAAATGTTTATTGAAACAGTTCAGGATCTCGTGCTTATTTGACACAGGAACAGAGTCAACAAGAAATTGTGATGGGAGGTCAGATGATTGGGGGGTGCCTGAGAGAGATTTAATGGTTTTCCAGAATTTTTTAGGATCGTTTAGATTTTTGGAGGTCTGAGATAAGAAGTAGTTACGTTTTGCAGCTTTGATGGCAGTTGTGCATTTATTCCTTAGCTGCCGAAATTTCAACCAATCAGTGTCTGAGTGTGATTTTCTTGCTGCTGCCCAAAGATGATCTCTCCAGTGCAGGAGATCAGCTAGTTCAGGAGTAAACCAGGGGCTGTCACGGCCCTTTATCCTGAACTGCCGAAAAGGAGCGTGTTTGTTTACAAAGTCAATGAAACTATCATGAAAATAGTTCCAAGCGGTGTTCACGTCATTGATTTGTAGGATACGTTGCCAATCAAAGTGGGATAGATCCCAAAGGAATGACTGTTCACAGAAACGTTTCAAATCCCTTTTTTGGATTATTCTGGGCTTAGCAGGTGGAAGTTTAGTAGATCTAAGAGCTGCTATTACGGAATGATCACTCAAAACGTTAGCAAATACACCTATACCAGGAAATTTGTGAGGTGCATTTGTGAAAAACAGATCTAAGGTGGAAGATTTTTCGGGACATTTTAAGTTTGGTCTGGTGGGAGAATCGATAAGTTGTGTTAGATTGAGAGATAGGCAACATTCCCTGAATTTATCACAGAGGGGGGTCGACTTATTCCAGTCAATGTTGAAATCTCCTGCCATAACAATCTCATTGTGTTTTAAATTTCCTATGAATTTGGATAAATTTGCTGGAAACACTCGGTTAACTCTGTGGACGTCTCAGACCCGGAGGAGCAGCCGCCGATCGCCCCCGTGATCGCTCTAACAATGCCGCCCGACATGCTAACGACAGCAGCTAACAGAGCAGCTAACACAGGCGAAGACACCGAGCCGACATGCCGCGGAGGGGCCATCTGCGGCCGGGAGCTCGCCGCAAATGTCCGCCTGGCAGTCGGGGGACACCGAGCTAACGCGGAGATACAAAGCCGACAGCCTTTTTGAATGAACTGACATGCTAACCAGTGCTTCTAATGGCGGGGCCTAACCGTAGCTAACGCCGAGCAGTTGTTTTGGATGGAGGAACATCGCGGAGAAACGGCTTTCAGTAAGTTTTTTTTTTCTGGCTCCAAATATATGAAGTTAAGAAGCTAACAGTCATTCTTTTAAACAGTTTTGACCACGTGTGTGCGTGTGGAGCGTAAGGAAGCTGGGGGAGCTCGCACCCGAGCTGATGCTAAAAGACGAAGGCAGGCTTTGACCAGCTCAAAGTAAGACATTATATTTTTTATTTATTGTACAGTACTGTATTCATTTACTGTACAGTTCTGTGCATGTTCATGGCCTAGTATGTCTGCTTGTTCAGTCTCATGCCATTAAATATGTGTGCGGCGCTCCGTTAGCGGTATAGCCGCGACCTATGTCAGAAACGCGGACCTACGACAGGCAGGTGTTTTTGGTCCGCGAGGTACGACAACATCGACCTAAGTCACACACGTAGGTCCCAATCCCTGACGTAACTCGAGGGCTTTGTATATATATATATATATATATATATATATATATATATATATATATATAAATATATGTAATTGTTTGCAAACACACCATGATAAGTCAGCTAAAGAGGGGGAAACCACTGAACCTCCCAACAGTTACAACCTGCTTTAATTCATCTACAAACACTCAAACACAAATTAACATATATACGGTACTGTGGGTTCCAGAGGTCCAACAATGTCAGGTCATCTGGACAGTTTCTGTTTTTGTTGTTGAGAGACGTTTCACCCTCCATCCGAAGGGCTTCATCAGTCTGAGGAGTCCCAAACAAACTGTTTTCCCCACCAAGCAGTACACTCCTGCAGTGGACCAACCAGTTTGCTGATGATAAGATGGTTTCTGGGGGCTGTCCTCTCCCCTGTTAACTCTTCTCAAGCTGCCATGGCCAAAGTGGTTCAAGACATTAAGGTTCATGCTCAATAATCCAAGTAAAACATTGAGCAAGCTACAGTACATTAAACAGTTTGCTTGTGACTCCTCAGACTGATGAAGCCCTTTGGATGAAGGGCGAAACATCTCTCAACAACAACAAAAAAAAAAACTGCCCATATGACCTGATTGGACATTGTTGGATGCTTTACCTGGATTATTGAGCATGAACCTAGATGTTCCAGACATCATTTATAAACCTGTACTTGCAGATTATTTGGCAGCATACCATTAGCAACATTTCTTCTTATGTTACTATTTCACAAGGTATTTATTGTGACAAAAATAAATGTCTTCATGAATGTCCTTTAGTTCTTTGTAAAGGTACAACCACAAAAATGGTCAAAACAAAAACAAAAATGTTTATTTTAATTTTTTTTAGTTGCTGTTCTTCAGAAACAGTAAAACAAGACAAACATGTTAAGTTGTTTCCACGGCCATTGTTCAAACTTGGCACGGTGCTGAGGCAGAGGAACCCAAATAAGCTTTCACGACGTCACCAGACAAAAGTAAATTATAATCTCTGCTCGACATCCGTGCACTCACAAAACAAAAAGGTGTCACTAATAAATAACTAGTTATTCTGTGGTGTTGGTACAGGATTTAACTAATCAAAGACATGGTACATGGTGTTCGTTAGTTTTTACTTGTTGTTTGGCTCGACTTAAAAAAAGATTGAAACAGAAAGCTTTAGCAGATTTTAAATATTTTGTTGGACATGTTCGGTTACGTTTCTAATGGCCTGCAAGTTTGTTAGGACCTTTTTTCATTTGTCAGAACTGTGACAGCTTTAATTCTCTGATAATAACCCTAACATGACTGCATTCATAAGATTTTAGAAAATACTTTGGTAGTTGCATTAAGAATGTTTTTATTCCACAACAAGGTAAGTATGCTTCAAAAGAAGACTCTGAAGAGCTTGCACACAACAGACTGATTCTTAGTGACAGTGTATTAAAAACTATATAAAAAATGTTTACATGAAAACGTTCACAACATAAAGTATGAGTACTGCAAATGGCACATCACACACCCGTCTATACAACAATACAGTAATCTACAGCCACGGCTGGGCCAAGTAATGACCTTTTATAACATTTGACCTTGATTTTTTACCTTGACCTTGAAGCAGGGGTGATGAAATGTTCACAAGACAATCGGTCTGGTGATGCTGCATATGTCTATAAAGTTTTGTTACATTACATTTCAGTGGATCAGACGTTGAAGGCAGGACAAGAGAAACTTCATGTGTGGATGGATGGAAGACTACCGGTACAGGAAACCCTCGAGGTACGACACCTGCGACCTACGGCAACTCAGACTTACGATTTTATCATATTTAATAAAAATATGATAAAAAAAATAGATATATATATATTATTTTTTTTTGTGTGTGTTTAAAAGTTATTAATTTCATGTGTATAGCACTTTGTTGCAGCTGTGGTTGTTTTAAATGGCTTTATAAATAAAGTATAATTATTAATTTTACGTTTTGATTAGAAATTTATCGTATTTACGCAACTTCCGGTCGTTTCCGCTCGCCACTTCCGGTCGCCATTTTACAACTGTACTGCGATGGAGCTCCAGAGGCTACTGTCAGCTGGCTCCGTGTGCCCGATCAGGGTTGCCTCATACGGATAAATTAGCTGGAAACACTCGGTCAACTCTGTGGACGTCTCAGGTCCGGAGGAGCAGCCGCGGATCGCCCCGCGATCGGCGGCCACAACGCCGCCCGACATGCTAACGACAGCAGCTAACAAAGCAGCTAACACAGGCGAAGACACCGAGCCGACATGCCGTGGAGGGTCCATCTGCGGCCGGGAGCTCGCCGCAAATGTCCGCCTGGCAGTCGGGGCCACCGGCTCAAAGTAAGACATTATATTTTTTATTTATTGTGCAGTTCTGTGCGTGTTTATGGCCTTAGTATGTCTGCTTGTTCAGTCTCATGCCATTAAATATGTGTGCGGCGCTCCGTTAGCGGTATAACCGCGACCTATGTCAGAAACGCGGACCTACGACAGGCATGTGTTTTTGGTCCGCGAGGTACGACAAAATCGACCTAAGTCACACACGTAGGTCCCTATCCCTGACGTAACTCGAGGGGTTGCTGTATATTAGAATACGTCCCGCCTTCGACGGGAGTAGGAAAATGAACTGATTTCAAATCGAGAGCAAACTTTGAAACTGGATTACTTTTATGCTCTAGATTTTAAATTAATCCATCAGTGGTGGGACATTAAAATGAGGTTTCTTGTCTCCAAACTAAAATCACCTGAACTAACACGCCTTGCTGAAGTGTTTTAATTAATGCAGAGAAACACGTTTCCTTCTTCTGCACTGAAATCTAAAAGTAGACCATGAAGCAAGAAAATCAATTTCCTTAGATAAGAAAGTTCAAATGTTTAGCGTGGTATCACTAGGCTCCAACTGTTTGTGAATGACGATACAGATGATGCGTTAGCGGCATCACAAGCTGTGATGAATACAGGAAGGAGGTGGAACACCTGGAGAGCTGGTGCAGGAAGAACAACCTCCACATCAACCTGAAGAAGACCAAGGAGATGATTGTGGATTTCAGACGGAGCAAGCACAACTACCCCCACAACATAGGAGGATCTGTGGTGGAAGTGGTCTCCAGCTACAAGTACTTGGGAGTGCACCTGAATGATAACCTCAGCTGGAGCAACAACACCACCAGCCAGATCCAGAAAGCTCATCAGACACTCTACTTCCTCAGACGGCTGAGACGAGCTGGTCTGAGAAGTTCAGTCCTCACCTCCTTCTACAGGTGTGCAGTGGAGAGCATCCTGTGCTCCAGCATCAACGTGTGGCATGGAGGCTGCACAGCTGCAGAAAGAAAAGCTTTGCAGAGAGTGGTGAAGGCTGCACAGAAGTCTGTTGGAGTCAGTCTCCCCACTATCACAGACATCTACACCTCCAGATGCAGGAAGAGAGCCACCTGCATCATGAAAGACCCCACTCACCCAGCACACACACTTTTTTCTCCGCTCCCTTCAGGAAGTAGGTTGAGGAGCATTAAGCGTAGAACCACTAGACTGAGGAACAGCTTCTACCCTGAGGCTGTTAGACTCATGAATCCCTAACCAGAAAAATCCCTTTAATTGGAGATTTGTCACTTTATCCATGCTGCTGAGTTATTGCCTTTAAGTTGCTGTATTCATACCCAGCCACTCACAACAGACACATTCAGGCTGCTGTTTAATACACCTTATTATAGTACATTATTATAGTTTAGCGTACATCTTAAATCCTTGTTTACAATTTATTTTTTATACTTTAAACTTTTTGGGTGTAACTGGGACTTTGAATACACAATTTCATTCCACCTCATGTACCACATGTGATGCGAATGACAATAAGGGACGTTGAACCTTCAATGATATTCAGGAGGGAATCTCTGAAGTGTCTCAAAATGCTCAGAGGCAAACACAACAAAACCACACAAAACCTTTGTGTGGCAACGTGAGTCCTGAAAACTAAAGAACAGATAAACGGCGAATGGGCGTCAGCGGCTTAAGTACCCAGAGGGCGGGGCCTCTGGCGCAACGCTGACACCCCTGCCGTAAAGGCGTGAATGTATTCCTTCAGGTAATCGCGCGGGGGCGCAATTCCCATAGCATATGTTGCACCAAGAGACATGACTGAAAGGGAACTAAAGAACAGATAAACATCCCTTCAGCTAGCAGCTGCGACCTACAGCTTCTACTTTACTTTATTTAATTTCTACATCATCCCACTTTTTCTTGGGACATAAATACTGGTTTTGTCAGTTTTCACGAATTTTCCAGGTTTTCCAGGATCTTTGGGGATCCTGCTGCCTGTTCAATAAAGACGGGATCATTCCTAACAAGCTAAATCAGGACCATGTGCTGCCCCAGGAGCCCCACTGCCCTCTGCCCTTCCAATATAGTTAGATGAACATCAGAAAGGATGGGCTGACAAGACACACATGTTCACATGAGGATATACAGCGGCAATCTCTTTAGGTCAGGACTTGCACATTTTTCTGTTTGAGATCCAAATTACGTCCTAAAAGTGGGACATTGAGCTCAAGATGCATTAACATCCGTATGATTCTTTTGTGATTCCTTTAACTTTTTTTAGTTCAGTCGACTAATTGTTCATCTACATATCTGCTGAGGCCCTCAAACTGTTTTTTGTTGGAATGTCTGTATATTTTCCACTGGGGGAAAGTGTTTTCCCAGTATCCTTGCCTTAGTTAGGCCATCATAGAGCACTGCAAAAAAAAGTGAGCTTAGCCTGCCCAGCACATACCTTCAGCCCAGTTCTTATTGGAAAACCGGCATATTGTAAGGAGGAAATGCCTGGCATATTCCCAGAACAAAAGGGCCGTGCTAGACATCAGGGGCCTCATGTATCAACCGTGCGCACGCACAAAAACATTGCGCACGTCACTTTCCACGCAAAGTGGCGTATGTATCAAATCTGATATGAACGGGAATATCTGCGCATCCACGTACAAATCCACGGCTGCTCCCCTGCTTGCGTACGCACGTTTCTGTGGTTATTGTTCCTTTGGCGACACTTACAGGTTATTCAGAGAAACTGTGTCCATGATATGAAAATAATCATAAATCCCACCAAACACACATGATTAACAATTATTACATCCACATGGACGCAATTAGATGAGTGGATATAAAAGCATGCGCCAAATAGTGGCAACGATATTGACAACAATGAGATGTGATTTCTTTAAATAAGAAGTTAACCAAGCTGTACCAACACGCCTACGTTTAGGTCAGTGTGTAGCGCGGTTGCCTTTAGTTCCAAAGGTCATGAGTTCGAATCTCGCATGGTACAACGTTTCTCTTTTTTTTTTTTCGTTCCAGATTTAAATACACATGAAAACTATTTACAAAACAAGAAATCGTCTGCTTCCTTTCATTTCATGTATTGTTCTATTTCTTGTTGTTTTATTAAATAGTTGTCCTGTGTTCTTTAAATCTGGAATGAAAAAAAAAAACGTTGTACCAAGGGGGAGTCGATCTCACGACCTTTGGGACGAAGGGCGGGCGCGCTCACCACTAACCTATACAGGCATGTTAGAGCAGATGGGTCAACTTCTTGTTTAAAAGTGGATGGTATGTTTTGCGCTAGGCGTGCCGAATAAAACCTTTTTCCGTGCTTCTCTGCCTCACTCAGAAGTGATTCCTGTTCACAGTCCGTGAAGTTCCTCTTTTTTCCACGTTCCGACATGATTTGCAATGGAGCAGAGACGACATTCCTGTCGTGCATGGCATATTTGAATGACTTTGCATATTCATACGGAGGCGTGTCAAAGGCGGAGTCGGCCACTCTCTCATGTGCGCTGAATTCCACGTTGATTGTGTTGTACATAAGGAATGTGCGTGGATACCGGTGTACGCACAGTTTGATAAATCTGGATTTTTTTGTGCGTGGACACTTTTCTGGATTTGTCCGTACGTGACTTTTCAGTAAGAAATCTACGCAAGTCTTTGTACATGAGGCCCCTGGGGCAGGGAGAGAAATATATGAAGTTAAAATTAAAGACATTTTTGTCATATTCAATCTGTACAGTCAGAAATCAGAATCAGATGTAGGTTCTCCAGGCTCGGCGGTACTCTCAGCCTGGTTTGGATGAAGCTCTGAGCGGTTCAGACACACATGTGAGTGTCTGAGTTTGAAAAGTGTTGTGACTTGTGAGTGGTATAGACATTAAGTGGCTGACATAAGATCCCGTCTTTGCTGGGTGGTTCTCTCACACGCTTCCTTATACGAGAGTGTGTGCGCACGCGTCCACGAATGCTTTCCAGAGAGTGCACCTGTGTCATATAAATCCGCCAAAAGCTTGCTCCCGTAGCAGCGCTACATTTCCAATAACAGTTAGAGAGACGGCTGCAGGCGAGGGGTGGAGACGCAGCTACTGGATGTTGCCGTAATAGAGCCCAGCTGTGAGAGAAGGACGGTGTCATGTTGTACGCGTGTGAGTTAAGATCGTCACACGGGCTTCAAAGAAAAACACGTTTATGAAGGATGATCATAAGATGAACATAAACATCTTGGGTAAAATATGTTATGGACTATAATAAAACAAAATTTAAATGTTTTTTGTATTGATAAAAAAAAATACTCTTTTTTGTTTTTATATTTGCAAAATGGCTAGAATTTTAAGGAAAAGCACACATTCTGCCTGCAATATTACATTTTGTTTATTTAAATAACAAACCGGATTCCAACAAAGTTGGGACACTAAACAAATTGTGAATAAAAACTGAATGCAATGACGTGGAGATGGCAAATGTCAATATTTTCTTCGTAATAGAACATAGATGACAGATCGAAAGTTTAATCTGAGTACCGTAAATGTAACATTTTAAAGGAAAAATATGTTCAAAATTTCACAGTGACAACAAATCCCAAAAAAGTTGGGACAAGTAGCAATAAGTGGCTGGAAAAAGGAAATTGAGCATATAACGAACAGCTGGAAGACCAATTAACACTAATTAGGTCAATTGACAACATGATTGGGTATAAAAAGAGCTTCTCAGAGTGTCAGTGTCTCTCAGAAGCCAAGATGGTAAGAGGATCACCAATTCCACCATTGTTGCACAGAAAGATAGTGCAGCAATACCAGAATGGTGTTACCCAGCGTAAAATAGCAAAGACTTTTAAGTTATCATCATCAACCGTGCATAACATCATCAAAAGATTCAGAGAATCTGGAACAATCGCTGTGCGTAAGGGTCAAGGCCGTAAAACTCTACTGGATGCTCGTGATCTCCGGGCCCTTAAACATCACTGCACCTCCAACAGGAATGACACTGTCAAGGAAATAACAGAATGGGCTCAGGAATACTTCCAGAAAGCATTGTCAGTGAACACAATCCACCGTCCAAAATGTTTAATGTTAAGAAAAAATATACAGTATGCTATGTTAGTATGAGTATTTAATGCTGCTGCCTCTCAGCGAGCAGGTCGCTGGTTCAAATCCTGACGAGGACCTTTCTGAGTGGAGTTTACATGTTCTCTCTGTGCATGTGTGGGTTTTTTCCATGGTACTCCGGTTTCCTCCCGCAGATCAAAAACATGCATGTTAGGCTGATTGGTGACTTGTTTCTAGGTGTGAGTGAGAGAGTGAATGGCTGTTTGTCTCTGTGTGTCCCTGTGATGGACTGGAGACCTGTCCAGGATGTCCCCCACCTCTCACATAGTGACTGCTCGATATGGGCACCTGCGTGACCCCCGTGACCGGAAAAGAAAGAAGCGGGTAAAGATGATGGATGGATGGATATAGTTCCAAGCGCCTGCTGCTTTTTCTTTATGGATGATAAAAATATATTCCTACAACCAAACTGGCAATAAAAACAAACACTGAGTGCAAAGAGGAGATCATAGGAGCAGAGACAGAGAGGAGAGGAGCTCCTCAGCATCAGGAGGCTGTGTGAGGGCCCAGGATGCCTCTCTGTGTTTTAACTCTTCTTCTCTCCTGGGAAATAAAAACATTCTTGTTTTCCCTCCAAACGAGCGTTCTGGGGGCAGCCAGATGTGCAGGAGGGGAGCCGCTCTTCTCAGACCGAACCGAGGGGCTGGGCGAGTGGGACCTCCAACACCAGCTCCTCTCCTCCAGGAGGAGCAGCCCGCAACCTCGCCTTTCACCTCTGACCCCCACCCACCCACCCCACCACCCCTGACCTGCAGGGGACGCAGATGGGAGTGGGACCGTGAAAAGCTGGAAGAATGTAAACAGCTAATCACCACATACAGAGTGATTTTCAAGAGTAATGGGTTTCAGGTCTCGTCGGAGGAAGGCCCGGCCGATGATGCAGAAGGAGTTTTAGGAGGTTTTACTTGATTTGAACTTTTGAATGCACGTCAATGCAAACTGAGTGGCATGGGGTGAGGGGGGGGTCCTCTCTTTCTATTTTGGCTTTCCGCACTCCCTGAAGTATTCTGGAGAATTGCGTCAGTCACCAATTCCAGCCTGCTGTACGCAGGGAAGGAGAGTACATCAATTCTTCTGGGACGCTGAGAGAGACCACCGGCCAACACAGAGAGGCTATCACAGAGGAGGACAGGGGGTTCGAGTTCTGGAGAGGCATGGAGTTGGAGGGAGGGAAAGATGCAGACAGATAAGGAGGTGAGGGAAAGCGGGGTGGAAAAGAAGACGGGAGGAACAAGACACGAGGTGTTAGGAAATACAAAGCGATACGATGGCGAGGGAGTGAAGAGGAGTATGAGGTAAAGAGCGCAGGGAGGAGGGAAGGAGAAAAGGAAGGATGGATGAAACCTCAAGGGAACAAACCAAGTACAGAACGTCCTAATGTAGTGGAATGCAACTTCCATCCCTGCACAACCCTCTGAGTCTGACTAACCTTAGCTCTGTAAGGTTTTATTAACTCATCTGTACAACAACATATGCAAACAATGATTAAATTATTTGTTTATGTTATCCTGCAAAATAAATACAGGTAGTCCTTAGGTTACGACGGTCTCGAGTTACGACGTTTCGCGGTTACGAACGCCCTCCCATTGAAAAGCATTGTTCGAGTTACGTGGTTTATGCGCCTTTACACCAGAAAATACGGTACCGAAATGAAACTTACAGGAGGGAGGAAGGAAGAGGGGAGCTTGACGCATTGGAGACTTACAGGAGACCTCAGGCAGACCGGAGCAGAGGAGGTCAGGAGGGGCTAATAACCGCGTGGAAATACAGGAGACCTTATTTTTTGGAGCAGAGGTTTACGAGGCAGAGAAGTTACAGCTGACCAACGAGCTAACATGCTAGCAATGAGCTAACATGCTAACAGACGTTGCTGTAAACGCAGTGGACCGCGTGAAGCTGCAGAAGCTCGGAGGTGCACGAGCTAACATGCTAACAGACGGAGGACAAATTGACCAGCTCCCAATAAGAAATTAACTCTTTTTTCCCTTCATTATGGCTCCGAATGTATGTGTTTTTTGATAATGTTGTAGGGTAATGTGTTAGGATACGCTAAGTGCTTGGTAAAAATACAGTACTGTACGTATGAGGTGCCGTTTGGATGTATGAGGGGCCGTTTGGACGTATTTTCCGACTTACGACAATTTTCGAGTTGCGAACGGGCGTAGGAACGGAACTGCATTGTAACTCGGGGACCACCTGTAACTTCATAAAATCGTCAAAGTTCAGTGATGTTTCCTATATCAGAATTAAATTACAAAAGATGCTGCGACTGCAGAGACTTGTTGACGACTTAAATTTAGAAAAAGAAATCAAATAAAATATGCAAAAAAATTTTTTCAGTCTGACTGACTTATTAGCGTTTTGGACCAAATTCAATTCAATGCAATTCAAGAATACTTTGTTCAACCCAAAGAGTAATTACATGTTGTAACTCCTCATCCTGGTTTTATTAAAGAGTTGCATGATCAATGCAATGATCAGAAAGTTGTGCAGCCACATTTTATGCAATAAAAAAAAAAATTCTTGCCTATTTTTGAGTGCACTGCTAGTAAAAATACATTTTTGGCCATGCACATTATTTTACTGCCTACCTCCACTCACAACACACCCACTCAGTGGCGCAAATGGGCGCTATGCCGTGAATGCACCGCATGGGGATGCTGTACTTAAGAGGGCGTCAAAACCGTCTCTAGAAGAAAAAAAAAAAAACGTTTTTCTAGCAGGCATTTTCTTTAACTGCATGAAATGACAATAACAGGAACAGCACTGATTAGGCGCCCCCCTGTTCCTTCACCTCCCTCCTCCTATCTCTCTGCTCTCCCTACACACACAGGTGCTGCTGTGAACACGCGCCCACAGGCACGTTATTTATTTATTTTTTATTTATTTCTTTCACTCGTGCACTGGAGCGGCAGAAAAAAAAAACTATCCAGGGCGCAAAACAGAAAAAGGGAGAAAAGTTGTTGGCAGGATGGGAAAAAGCCTTTCAGTGTGGTTAAAAGATATTAGGTAAGTACAGTCAGTGTATTAGCAGGACAGGAGGCTTGTAAATATTCAGGTTAGCTAAAGCTAGCCTAATAGGAATCGTCCCATATTTGGCTGTTAAATAAATGTTGCCTCCCCTATAGACGTGATTTGTTTAATATTTTTATGAATATTTGATACATGTCACACACACAAGTGTAAGAATGAGCTAAATAAAACTCAGGAAATATTAACACAGGAAAGCAAAACTGTGGTGGCAGTTCCCAGCTATGTTCCAACGCAGTGCTGCAATTTATTCACTCATATGTACATTTATTATTATTGATTCTTTAATTAAAGATGAGTTGTACAAGTTTATGTGTGTATCAGACAAATTAGTCCTCAGTGTCACTATAGCCCTGAGACTCAAAAAGGTTGGTGACCCATGTTACCAACCTTTTTGGCAGAGGGACACTTGAGTTTAAATGTCTTATTTAATATCACTACAGTGGTGTGTGTTGTGATGTATCTGGTAAGTCAGATCAGATGAAATGTCCAGTCAGTAACTGTTATCCAACAAGGAGATCATTTAAATTAAAGTTTCATTTCTATTGTGGTTTGACTGCTGTATTTTTAAACCTACTTAACACAAAATTAATGTCATTCAGCTGTGAGGATGGAGAGAAGGAAGAGAAGATGACAGAGGAATCAGGACAGACTGGGGAAGGCAACAGGTTGGTCTAATGCAGGTGGAAGTGAGGGAACAGCTACTTAATCCCAAGCAATAACATGTAAACATTATTTTTAAAAACTGTATTAAGATCTGTAATTTTTACAACTAATATATAATGCTTTTTTGACCATATGACAGTGCAGAATGCCACAGACAAAGGGTGAAGGAGACAGACACGAGGTCAGTGATAGAGGAGACAAGTGATGACATCAGGTAGGAATAATTACATTAGGGAGGCAACAAAAACCTATACTGTATACCATGATGGTTTGAATTTCTGATGACCATCTTTCATTGTCTTCTTTCACGGAAAGTAACAGTTTAAATGTCATAAATGTTAAAACTCTGACATGGACTGCAGGCTGTTAAGATTTCATATTTTCGCTGCATAAAATATTGAGCACTGATTGTAGTGGTAATCAGTGCTCAATAAGAACTGGGCTGAAGGTATGTGCTGGGCGGGCTAAGCTCAACTTTTTAAATTTTATTTTATTTTACCACAACCTTTCAGACTAACAGAGTGAAACTGTTGAGAGTCAGATAGCTGGCACAGCATTCTTCTCAACAGGAAGTGGCTCTTTTCTCTGGACTCCCAGACCTGGTATGCTAGAAAATCAATGCACTGCCCTCATAAAAGCCCTCGCTTCCTGTCTATACAGGAAACAGTCACTCATTCGCTTGCTCCTGGTATCCTGCAGGTCTCAGTCTGTCTGTGATATTGTTCTGCCAATCAAAACATGTTTATCAATGAAAACAAGTGCAGTAATGTGGCCTTATCTGTGTGTCATTTGTTGTCTGAGAGAGTGCAGAGATTGGATCATATTGGGTGATAAATGTAGCAAAAGGCAACAGAAACGGACTGTACGTAAATTATTCAGTCACATTGCTGCATAAACAGGCTGCACTGATGTTGAAGTCAAACAGCTTTCCCTCAAATACACACAATTTTTTCTTCCATAATGTAATCTACTCGACAGGGTGAATGAATCTAAAAGTTTATCTTTTCTATTGTTTATTTTCCTTTTGTTACAGTCATTCAACCTCATCTGTTTCTTTTTTTTTTTCAACTTAATCTCATATTACCAAAAGCAAAGAAGATCCTAGCTGTAGTAATAAACTCTTACTTTCAGCAAACAATCAGAACCAGGTGCTTGAATGACTCGGGAAGCTCTCATATTAGACAGTAGCCTCTTCATTGACTTTTGTTCCAGTCAGTCATGTCTTTTGTCTTACTGGTTCCAATTTTCTCCCACACCAGAGGTGATAATCCAGCCGTGGTCACAACTGGTTGTAGGGTTGTCAGTTTTGTTTCCTCTTCAGGTGAAATATGCCTTTTCCCTCCAAATCAATTACCCCCTCCTCTTCTCCCAGCTGCTGAGCTCTTATTTATGGGCTGAACCTGGAGCCTGGGATTATGGCAACATTTGACCTCCCGCCTCTGACCCCTCAAACTAACCTTGTATGCCATTAAACTGCCTCTCTCCTGCTATTACCCGATCTGATGACTCACTTAAAGGGGGTGCCAGGTTACACGAGAGCAATATGGTAGCTCTACCTGCTGTAAACGCAAAAAACTGAATTAATTTGAGGAGAGGTTTTGTTGAAGCTAAAGAACAGCTTCATGGTGCCAACAGCTGTATCATTTATGCTTGTTTTGGTAAAAATTGGCAACATGTAGATCCTGTAAAAGCAGCTAAAAGCCATTTATCAGTTTATAATGTGACAACTGTATAACACTGAACATCTGGTTACAAAGTTATGCTTTGTTGCAACATTTTTAGTTCTGCCAGTCTGCAAAGGTACATTTACATGTTGGGGGCCAAAGGCGGCTGAACAAAGTGATTTGATTGAAACATCAGCCCATACCTCGAAACTGCAGGTTTTAAAGCAACCAACAAACCACAAACATTCAGCACTAAATAAAAACTGTTCTGTTTCTGTCTCCCAGCAGTAAGGAGCAGACTCAGGAGATGTATAGATCAGGGGTCTGCAACCTTTACAATCAAAAGAGCCATTTCTACCCCTTTGTTCACTAAATTAAACATGTCCAGAGCCACAAAACCTGTTACAACTGTGTT
>JBBPBX010021867.1:29968-41959 GCA_038048925.1 Garcialebias charrua
TATATATAAAATATATATATAATAGCACAAGCTATGCAAAAGTAGTTTAAATTTAAAAAGAAAACCATATTTCTTTTGTGTGCCCTTATCTGCAGGGGTCACCAATGTGAGCAAACCAACAAAAAAGATTTGACAATTGTTTTACACCAGATGCCCTTTCTGACATGAACCTGCAGCCTCAGGATTAGACCACGGCACTGACCACTGAGCTACCGCAGCCACGTACAAAAAACACTATGATAAAAAAAGAAAGAGAGAGAAGCAGGAAAACAAAAATGTGAAAACTGTTTTTAGCATTCACACAATTATAAAACATGAAGTATTTAAAAGTTGTCTTATGATACAGTTGCTATAACCACTGGTTTCAAATATGAGATCTACTCTATTCTGTCTGATTTGTAGTCAGAAAAAGATGGTTAGAAGTTTTTTTTTTAACACTAAACCTAAAGCTTTAGCATTTAACCTAAGTTTGCATCTCGACTTTGGACAACGGGGGAACAGCTCCACCTGCTCCATCGAGCAGGCACCTATAGTTCTGCCTTTAGTTGAATTAAGATTGTTATCGGACTGTCGTAATCATTGAAGCTGTGCAGGTGTTGCACAACACCAGCTGGAGAACAGAGATTCTTCACTCGTTCGTTTAATCCGAGCATCACGAGAACATCAATTTATATTAATAATCATTAACTGAAGGAAGTCGAACGCAGCCTGCAATCGCTAAAAGTTGTGCAAGAATCATTCCAAAGGTATTTGCAACGCTTCATCTTATTTTCCTTCTTTTTACATCAAATATTAGCTTTTTGCAATCCATGTTCTTAACATTTTTGTTTCTAAGTTTTAAGAAAACATTTGGTTTCAAAAGGATCATCTTTAATATTGTCCGTTGACAGATTTCTCAGAGAAGAGTGGAGGTACGCAGCCTTGTTCATAATGTTTCGGGACAAAACGTTCAGTGTAAGGATTTACAACATATAATAATAATAATAATAATTGTCTAATCTTGTCATCTGCGTATGTTTCCCATACACAGACGAAATTCGTCTCTGCATTTAACCCAACCACCTACCAGGTGGTGCAGTGAGCAGCCATAGAAGGCGCTCGGGGAGCTGGAGAAATAGGTGTGCACTCATAGACACCCCAAGATGTGTAGTGGCCGGGACGCGAACCCACGTCCTTCGGGTCTCAAGTCAAACGCCCTAACCACTACACCATCTTGGCTCCAGAGCTTGGCTCTGATTCAAACTGAGCGTTGTTTTATTCGACAAATGGGATATTAAATCTAAAAAATAAACCTATAACAATTGTAGTCTGACAGAAAAAGTATAGACATCCATCAAATGTATTGTTTTGTCAACTGCAGATATTGAAACTCTATGATTTGGTCAATTATAACATTTTGCAGATTATGTATAGGGCTCATAAAAGCATATTGCCTGTAAATATTCAAGTACATTTTGTTAAAAGGGAGTGTTTATTTTCTTAAAGGGATATAATTATAATAATAATAATAATGATGAATTCAATTTATAACGCACTTTTCATTAATGAAAATCTCAAAGTGCTAAATATTTGTGAAGACTTATTTTAGCACTAGTTTAAAAGAATGGTCCACTGAAGGGGATAAGATTATAGAATGGCCTGGAGGATACGTTTAAAAATGTCAGATCTCAATATATATTTAAGAGAATGTTAAAGGAGAGTTATTTGACAGAATACAAAAAACACCAAATTGAATCTGCTAAAGTCATTGTTTGAGTTGATGTTGTTGTTTAGTAGATGTTGCTTTTAACTCACTGAAGTTGTTGCTCGTCTTGTTTTTTGTCCGGTAAAAAGCCAGTAAGGGTTAAAAAAAAAAAGGAGCAGATATTATAAGATCTTCTTCTGCTGCCTTTCATTTTATTTTGACTGTATACATTTTTTTTTTTTGAGTTGTTATGGTTTTAATGAAATGAAATTAATAAAATTTCAATAAATAAATAAATAAATGTTTCTACAGAATTTTAGGAAGTTAAATGAGGCCCGACTTTAAATAATCCAGTGAAATCTTGTGGATTTCTTAAAATCCTGCATTTATTTCATGTTGACTCATCTGGTTTCAGACCTTTGTTTTAGAAAACTACCACTTCTCCTAACGTATCACTTACGAGAAGCAGAAAAACTTCCAGGTAAATTTGATCAAAATGCAAATTGATATAAACTAAATGTAGTCCATAAAATCCCACTACAGCTTCTGCATCATTTACATCTAAGATGAAACCTTGTCCCCGCTCCTTCACCCGCTGGTCTGCTTTAGTGTGAAAACACGATTCTTTCACCTTCATCATCCTCCTCACTCTCCTCCTCCTTTTCTCTCTTCCCCTTTGCTGTTCTGCGCTGAGGGGAATTAGAAAGAACAGTCAAGAGGTTCTCTATCATGGAACACCCAGGTTGCTCCTTTCTCTCCTCCCCTCGGCTCCATCTCCTCCGAGCCCTCCCCTCCTGCCTTACACAGCAGGCCCTTTCTTCTACAGGCCCAACAGCCAGTTCACCAGCACACCGGTGAAGCTGGGCCATAAAGAAGAGTTCTGAGCTGTGGCGATGGGCCGGTGGGTGAAATCGAGCATGGCAGCACTAACTCCCTCAATAACGGCAAAACCAGAAGAAAAATGACCTGGGGTCAAAACAAAGAAGTAGTGACTGTAGAAACTAAATCCTTGGATGTTTCCACATCAAGTCCATGTTTTCTGGTCCACCATCATCTGAGCATGCCACGATGAAGCCTATGATAAAACCAGGGTGAACTGGCAGGTTGAATCACTTGTAGAGCTTTTATTGATCATCAGTTGCCAGCAACTCATCAGGGAATAAAAGAACCCAGAGGATCAGTCCTAAGTTGTTTTCCATTCGTCAGCCCCTTCATGCAACAACACCAGTGAGATGACCATTTGTGTGGCTCATCACATGTTAAAGTCATGTGAGCATCATCAAAGCTATGAACATAAAAAATAAAAGTGAAGAGAACTAGATCAATTGCATTTCATGTGAAAATGCAGTGTGAATTCTTATTGCAGACGAACTTGCTGAAAACAGCTGAAATGTAGCTGAAAAAAAAACAAGCAAAAGTTAGCAGAAAGCAGAAATAACAATTGTTTGCTGTATTAGGATTAAATAAGCAGAAATGAGCAAAAAATAAATAAAAAAAATTAAATTTGTAAAAAAAAGCTGAAAAGTTGCCGAAAAGGCAGAAAGAAGCTTAAACTACCAGTAGAAAGTGGAATAAGCCGAAATGAGCTAAAAAATAAATACTGTAATAATAATAATAATAATAATAATAATAATAATAATAATAATAATAATAATAATAATAATAATAATAATAATTTAAAATAAATTTTGTAAAAAAACAGCTAAAGAGTATGCTGGTGAAGATTCTCAAGCCCCTATCAAAAGACAGGTCGGTCCGGCTTTTATGCGTGTTCAAGCCGCCAACGAGCATTCAGAAAACACGCAAACGCGGTTTGGCGGATTAAATTGACTCGCCTTTGATCCCCCTCTGACCCGCCACGGTTCATAGTGTCAGCCCCGGATCTGAGCCACGCAGACCCACTTCGGAATGCAAGACGCGCGATCCGCGCTCAGAATACAGATGCCATCAGTGTGCGACCGCAGTCAACAGGCAGATTTATATTAAAAATGACACGAAACCACTGTATAAACTAGTTTCGCTGTTTTTCCCCCTCTAGCAGCGGCGCAGCGCGCTGAGTGTGTGTGCGTGTGAGTTTGAATAGGTTCTATTTGGGGTCTCGTGAACACGTTTGTGTGTGTGTGTGTGTGTGCGCGCGCGCGTCCATTTATTTATTGCTGAGGAAATATTTAAAATAACACGACACGACTGTAAGCTAGTTTCGCTGTTTTTCCCCCTCTAGCAGCGGCGCAGCGCGCTGAGTGTGTGTGCGTGTGAGTTTGAATAGGTTCTATTTGGGGTCTCGTGAACACGTTTGTGTGTGTGTGTGTGTGTGTGCGCGCGCGCGTCCATTTATTTATTGCTGAGGAAATATTTAAAATAACACGACACGACTGTAAGCTATATAGTTTCGCTGTTTTCCCCCTCTAGCAGCGGCGCAGCGCGCTGAGTGTGTGTGTGTGTGTGTGTGTGCGCGCGCAGCCAGCTGTCCCATTTATTTATTACTGAGGAAATATTTAAAATAACACGACACGACAACTTGTACACATCTGTCCCACAAAAAATACGTTGCGGTTCAGTTCTGCTCAGCTCCACGCCTCTTTGAAGCCGCGCTGCAGCTGATCATATGAACACGTTTCTTTGAGCGGGACATGCCCGCCTTCAACTGTTGTCTTATGAATGACCTGGGGAGGGTTATATCCGGACTGGTCTGTGCGGGAATAGCGCGGGTTTGATTTATGAAAGGGGCTTCAGTCGTCCAGGACATGATAAAATCAAAAAAGGCGTTCAATACAGAATCAACTGGACTTTATTTGTTGCAGAAAACGTTTCGACTTCTGTCCAGAAGTCTTTTTCAATTCTCCGTTAAATTAACAGAAAAAAAGCTAAAAGGAGCAAAACAAGCTGAAATTAGCAGAAATAAGTTAATTAGGCTGAAAGTACCAGAGATTACTAAGAAAAACTTAAATTTATTTGAAAACAATTAAAATAGCTAAAAAGGTATAGCTGAAAATGAAGAACAAGCTTAAATTAGCATAAGACGGCAGAAATAATGTTTGCCCAATTAGGCTGAAAGAAACAGAAATGAGCACAACAAAGAGGAAATTACACCATACCATACCATACAAATTTATTTATAGAGCACTTAGACACGAGGCCAACCAAAGTGCTGTACAATAGAAACAAACAAGCACAACAGACAGGAAAACATAAAATAAAAATATAGATACAAATAGCAACAGAAACTAACTAAAATGGCCGACACTGTATAGTACAGAGAGGATCAAAACAAATCACACCCTGTTAAAGGCAAGAGAATAGAAGTGGGTTTTCAAGCGAGACTTAAAGAAGACAAAGACTTAAAGAATTATCTGGGGAAAAAAAGCTTAAATTAAAAAAAAAACAGCTTAAAGGTCACTAAAATGGTAGAAAGAAGCTGAAATTACAATGAATTAAGTGAGAAAGGCTGAAAAAAGTTTAAATGAGTGCAAAAAAACGTGGAATTTGCTGAAATTTTTTAAATTAGCATAAAACAGCCTTAGTAGCTACGGATAGCATTTTTATTGACTTTTGCTAGATATTCTTGGAATGTCTTGCAAAAAGATCTGAAGCTCTGGATTGACCTCTCTAAGGCCCTGTTTACACGGACACTGTGTGGGGGAAACGCAACTTTTGGGTATGTTAATTAGGTTGAAAGTTTTGCGTTGACATGGGCGAATCCTGTGGATACGACTCTCTCCCCCTCCACCCCCCGTACTCATGAATTTACTGTAGTTACCATGCTGGGCCTGTAGATGGCGCTGTGATCTTTGGAACCTTCACTACTGCGCATGCGCCACTGCTGCTTGAGGTAAACACAGCACACGAGGCAGCCTGTTTTCCTCTCTGGCTAAAAGTTCAGCTAAACTACAAGTTGTTGTCAACAAGTTAACAACAAGTTAAAGCTGGAATTTGGATAAGAGTCAACAGATCGGACACCGAGTGGGGCCGCTTCACACCAGCTGACTGGACGTCTGGACCGGAACCGAGTCAACATGTCTGACTTTATTAGTCCGTGAGAATCAGCTGATTTACAGCAGCGCTACAAGGTAAACCATGTTCTTAATAATGTTTCCTTGTGTTTAGTTCGATCACAGAACAACCAACTGAGGTTTTATTTTTATTTTTTTCCTGCGAGGTCGAAGCTGTTCCACGAAGCGGACCGGCGGTTCGGATGTGGGTCCAGTGTCCAGCAGGATGAAAACAACAGAGTCCAGTTCATAAAAGTTCGGTTAACGTGTTTTTAAAAGTGTTCAATTTAATTCTCAGTGTTTGTGACATGAGTTTGTGGTGTTGAATAAATAAATAAATTAAAAATCAACCTGGTGTCTTCATTTTCAACATGCAGCATGTTAGGCATGACGTAACGAGTCCAGATAGCTTCATTTAGCTCAGATAAATGTAAATATCTCCCACGCTAACATAAATACTGTTTATTATTGTTAAACTGTTAATATATAGCACATTTAGTATGTTATAGTGCAGCGTGACACGTGAAATGTCCGACTGCCTCGTTAACAGACAACTGGATCCAGGCAGCTGCTCTCTTCCAACACAGATGCAGGTAAGGTGTAGAATAATTAAATATGAGAATCAAAATATATTCCATCAGCTATAGTTCAGAAAGTGGTGCGTGTGTCCACTGTCCAGTCCACCGCCATTGTTAAAATGCCGGCTGTCTGCGCGTGCGTGCTGCGTGCATGTGTTCAAACAAAAGCTCCACGGGAGATGTTTACATTATCAACGGGGGGTCAGCGAAAAACTTCCACCTTGAGAGCAGGGTCAGAAAAGTATCGGTGTCATCGAGGGGGGCCAGCAGCGTCGTGTAGGCGATAAGCAAAGACGCAAAGAGAAAGTAGCGGTTACACTCAAAATACGCGCCGTGTAAACTGGCCCTAAGTGGCTTTAAACATCTGTTAAGTTCCTGGGAAAAACCAATGCAGATATGTTCCTGTTTTTAGTTTTCTACACCGCCTTATAATCTAGCAGTTTTTTTTTTTGCTACTTCTCCTTTTAATTATCCTTTTATATACTATTTTATTTTCACTTGTTAAAAAAGAAATAAATACATTTGTATGCATCCTTTATGATTGTCTATTGTTGTCCACTGTTGTCATCACTCTTTGTTAAAATCTGGTCTCTCTTGTAAATGAGTCCCCGAGGCTCAATAGGATTGACCTGTATAAATAAGGATGTGTGTTGAGCCCCCTTCTATTCACCCTGCTAACACACGACTGCACACCATCGTACAGCTCCAACCACTTCATCAAGTTTGCGGACGACACAACAGTGGTAGGTCTCATCAGCAACAACGATGAGACGGACTACAGGAACGAGGTGAGCCGCCTGGCCTTGTGGTGCGGACACAACAATCTCACTCTCAACGTGGAGAAGACAAAGGAGATTGTCGTGGACTTCAGGAAGAGGGATGCACAACATGCCCCTCTGACCATCAACAGCACCGCAGTGGAGAGAGTGGACAGCACCAAGTTCCTGGGAGTGCACGTCTCAAAGGACCTGTCCTGGAGCAGGAACACTGCAGCACTGGCCAAGAAGGCTCACCAGCGTCTCTACTTTCTCCGCAAGCTGAAAAGGGCTGGAGCTTCAACCCCCATCATGTGCACCTTCTACAGAGGTGCCATAGAAAGTGTCCTGACCAGCTGCATCACTGTGTGGTTTGGTGCATGTACTGCATCCTGCCGCAAGAGCCTCCAGCGCATCGTGAGAGCAGCTGAGAAGATCGTCGGCACCTCCTTGCCCTCACTGCAGGACTTACACAGCAAACGCCTCACTCGGAAAGCCCACTGCATGGCAGGTGATCCCACACACCCACTACACAGCCGCTTCAGACTGCTGCCATCAGGGAGGAGACTGAGGAGTCTCCAGGCTCGAACCAGCAGACTGAGAGACAGCTCTGTTCATCAGGCAGTCAGAATGCTAAACACTCTGCCTGCTCTGCCTCCCCTCCCATTTGAACTGCCTTAACACAAAAAACTTTCTCACACATTACCACTCAACACAAAGATTTTAACACTGGACTCTGTGTCATCAAACGGGTTATTCACTAAACTCTCGGTCATGTGTTCATTCAGTTTGCACTACTTCTCATATTTGCACTAATGTTTGTATTACATTACTGCCTATAGTCATACTACTGTTTACATTCACTGTTTACATTTATTAATACGGTTTACATTTATTACTACTGTTTACATTTATTACTACTGTTTACATTTACACTACTTTTATATCTACACTACTGCTGATACATACCGTATTCTCCGACGTATAAGTCGCACCTTTTTGCCTACATTTCTAAGCCCTGCGACTTATAGGCCGGTGCGACTTATACGTCGATTTTTCCAATATTTTGGTCATAATTTGACTTTGGTCAAAAACTCCAAAAATGGTGCAGTACCAGTTTCGGCCGCTATGGGCGCTAAGAAACCCTTTACAGTACCTACACTGTTGACATCTGCCTGGTCCAAAAATGGTGCAGTGACACAGAAGATGAAGACTTCAATGGTTTTGAATAAATAAATAAAAACCATAAAATAAATACAGTATCTGTTTCTGTCATCATTTTAAACTGAGACACGTTTTTTACTGTAATGTCAGCTAATAAAAATATATTTTTATGTGTTTATCTTTAAAGATAAATGATGAAAGACACAAAATATACAAAAATTATGTTCATTTATTAATGAAAAGTTCAACTAAGACACATCAAACAAAATACTGTAGTTTTTATGTGATAATCTTGTCAAAAGTCCTTCCAAACAATTTGGCAGCCAGTCCAAAATAATGTTCATTTATTAATGAAAAGTTCAACTAAGACACATCAAACAAAATACTGTAGTTTTTATGTGATAATCTTGTCAAAAGTCCTTCCAAACAATTTGGCAGCCAGTCCAAAATAATGTTAATTTATTAATGAAAAGTTCAACTAAGACACATCAAACAAAATACAGGTAGTCCCCGATTTACGAGCGAGATCCGTTACAACGAGGCGCTCGTAAACCGGAAATCTCGTAATTTGGAACGGCCGCCATTTCGCTCGTAAATCCGGAAATCCGCTCGTAAATTGGAACGGTTTTCGCTAGCGCACCTAAAAACACTCTATTTTCATCTAAAAACTACTTTTGAGTGCATAAAAATGATCGGAAACGTGTGTTTATATGCTTAACTTGCTAACTGAAGTGAAAAAACACATGAAAACTCAGTATTTTTTTCGTTTTTTCCAAAAATGTGCAGCTCGTAAGTCTGGAACCTCGCAGATCAGAGCGCTCGTAAATCGGGGACTACCTGTACTGTAGTTTTTATGTGATAATCTTGTCAAAAGTCCTTCCAAACAATTTGGCAGCCAGTCCATTTTGGGCAAAACACCAGTTCACGTGAGGTGCGACCTATAGGCCGGTGCGACTTATAGGCCGATGCGACTTATACGTTGATTTTTCCATTTAATTGGGCATAATTAGGTTGGTGCGACTTATACTCCGGTGCGACTTATACGCCGACGAATACGGTATACAGTATTCTCTGACTAGCCTTATTTAAGGATGCCAAATGTGCCTTATGTGCCTTACTGCATATGCCACTTTGCCTCTATACCAACATCAACTACCTCATACATATACTGTGTACATTAACTCATATGCTGCTTTGCCACTCTTTGCAAATGTCAATGCTAGAACCTTCAGTTTATTTTATAGATATACTTTTTATACTACTATGAAAAAACTCAGGACAGTATTACACTTTTATTATTTCATTTTATGCTTATGTTATGTTATGTTAGGTTGATTGGTAACTCTAAATTGACCCTGGGTGTGAGTGAGACAGGTCCCTCTTGTAAATGAGTCCCCGTGGCTCAATGAGGATAGCCTGTATAAATAAAGGTTGAATGAATGAATGAATGAATGTTCATTGGGTGTTTGGTGTTTTAGGGGCGTTTGGTGTTTCAGTGTTGGTGTAAATTTTCATAGTTTTATACTACTATGAAAAAACTCAGGACAGTGTTACACTTGTACTATTTTATGCTTATGTTTATTAAATGTTTTAGTGTTTAGATGGTTACTGTTGCACCGAGGGACTGAGAGAAACGCAATTTCAATCCTGTGTATGTCCTGTACATATTGCAGTTCTGACAATAAAGTTGACTTTGACTTTGACTTTGACTAAAGGATGAATAAATAAAAAAAAGCTGAAACTTGCAGAAATAAGATAGGATCATAACAAGCTGTAATTAGAAGAAGCTCAAACATGTTGTTAGAAAGAATCTGAAAGGAGCACAAAACAGCTGAAGAAAAATTACAGCTGAAATTAGCTGATAGTAGCTGAAAAAAATCTTTACATTTACACAAGGAAGCTGAAAGTAAATGTGAAAGGAGCAGTAACAGGTTGTAAACACATCTGGAGGATGTAAAATGAGCTCATTTAATTTTCTATGAGGAAAAAAGTGGCAGAAAAGGCTAAATATTTCAAAAAGTGGCAGAAACGGCTAAATATTTCAAAAATCTAAAATTGCACCGATACCAAAGGTCATAACAGGATTGTCCTGAATGAGCCGAACGTTTTGATTTGTGATTTATTGAAATAGCTTGAAAACTGCCAAACGAGAATCGTGATGAAAAACGTATGGAATTACCTGCAGCTGACTTCTTCGCCTACATTAGTTAACACTACTTGAATATAAATATATTACCACTGATATCTAAACAATTTACCAGCATATTAATTTATTCTGTTTTAGTAACAATTAAAAAGTGACTGGTGTAGATTTAGAGAAAACTAGAGCCCGGTTTAAAAACAGCTTCAATCTGACTGGGGAGATTTCAAACATCTTGTCAGAGAAGTAGCTTGAAGAAGAAGTGCCTCGTGTCTCAGTGGGTGAGTGTGTAAAGCAGCTCATTAAGCCATTTATCACCTCATCGGTGTGGGAATCGGGGCCAGTATGAGCCACTGGGCCCTATGAAAGAGCCAGAGTCATCGGCCCTCTGTCTATCAGTGAGTGTGGGGCCAGGACGCTGAAAGAACGCTACATGAGAGAGAGGTACACTGACAGATGGAACAGAGGAGCAATAATAAAAAAACAGCAGACCAAACAGAGGGAGTGAATGGAGGGACAATAAAAAGCACTGCTGGGTGAAGAAGAGGAGGAGGTCTGAGAAAAAGCAAAGACAAACCAGCTAAAGATAGAATGCTATGCTCTTTTTATTTAAAGTGCGACTAAACCCAAAATTAACTTTTTTTAGCTGATAAACTCCCTAGAATGTGTTTAAAATGTTATCTAGCACTATGGCTGTGTTTATTCTCACATAATTGTGCATATCTGTGTAAATTGGCAATATTTGGCAATATTTGGTCTAAAAATGTGTTTACGGTAGTTCTATGGGTTGAACTGGTGGATTACACCTTAATTTTCTTATTTGTGCAAACGCTCATGTGTGACATGTCTGCTCATGTGTGACATGTCTGCTCATGTGTGATGTCACACAGGTGGTTCAAGCAGAGCCAATCCCCTGCAGAGATGAGAAGTGCATACCTTATATGGAAGTGCTGCATTTCACTCCTGACAAGCGGTTTTATTTTTATTTTCATTTTCATTTTTTTAGGCCTTTGGTTTTGGATGGAATGGGTGGAATAGATAAATACATCTACATGTTTATTCTTTGTTGTTGCTTGGTGTATGTTGTTGGCTAGAGGTTTAATTTGTTTTAGGTTGTTGCAGGTGGAGGCGTGAACAAAAGCACAACTCTACCTCCACCCTTCCTTGTCTCTCGACACGCCCATTTTCAGGGAGATTTTGGAAGGAGGAGTTACCGTCTCAACCTGGGTTTAGTCTCACTTTAAGGAGGCGAGCCGGAGATGATTTAAAGGAGCTGTGAGAATCCCTCAAAACACTATCTGACCAGACAAGCACAAATCATTGTTGGGTGGACTGCAGCAAACAACGCCTTAAATTTACTCACTGGTTTCAGACCAGTGGCAACTGCTAAACCCGATTCTTTACACCTCGCATCTCATCCCTGATGGACCTCTCATTTATGAAACATCAATCCTGGCAAACCAAGCTAAATTCAAGTTTGATTTTTCCTCTCGAGGAACGTCTGTCTCTATCATGTTTAATTAGGGCTAGACAATAATTCGATATCGATAGGTAGTCCTCTACTTACGGCGGTCTCGACTTACGGCGATTCGAATTTACGAACGCCTTTACGAACGCGCTCCCATTGAAAAATACGGTACTGAAATGAAACTTACAGGAGAAACGAAACTTACATGAGGGA
>JBBPBX010021868.1:0-14392 GCA_038048925.1 Garcialebias charrua
TGTGTCCGCACCACAAGGCCAGGCGGCTCACCTCGTTCCTGTAGTCCGTCTCATCGTTGTTGCTGATGAGACCTACCACTGTTGTGTCGTCCGCAAACTTGATGAAGTGGTTGGAGCTGTACGATGGTGTGCAGTCGTGTGTTAGCAGGGTGAATAGAAGGGGGCTCAGCACACATCCTTGTGGGGCCCCTGTGTTCAATGTGATGGTGCTAGATGTGTTACTCCCGATCCGTACTGTCTGTGGTCTCCCGGTCAGGAAGTCTAGCAGCCAGTTACACATTGAGGTGTTCAGCCCCAGACTGTCCAGTTTAAGGATGAGCTGTTGGGGGATGATGGTGTTGAATGCCGAGCTGAAGTCGATGAACAGCATTCTAACATAAGAGTCCTTCGTGTCCAGATGTGTGAGAGCTGTGTGGAGGGCAGAGGAGATGGCATCGTCGGTTGAGCGATTAGGTCGGTATGCAAATTGGAAGGGATCCAGGGAGTCAGGGAGGACAGATGTGATGCTTGGGTTGAGTTGTATAGCGAATAAAGAGCCCTATCATTTAACAAGTCCTTTAGTTTATACAATACAGCAATAGATTTAGATAGCCTAGTTTTAACAAAATTTACACGTTGTTTCCACAACAATCTTTCATCAACAATAACACCCAAAAACTTCACCTCATCCACTCTACTTAGTTCAACACCATCAATTTTGATAGAAAGTGTATCTATTTTCTTTTTGCTAAATAACATGTAGTTAGTCTTATCTAAATTTAGTGATAACTTATTTAAACTAAACCAAGTTTGTAATATTGAGATCTCCTGTTTTAACGACTCAAACATTTGTTTCAAATCATAACCAAAATAAAAGAAGGTGGTATCATCAGCAAAAAGAACACACCTTAGAATACCAGACACTTTTGCCAAATCATTTATATACAAAATAAAAAGCTTAGGTCCCAGTATAGAACCCTGAGGGACTCCACATGTGATTCTGTTGAGTTTTGATCTGGTATTGTCTATCTGTACAAATTGACTTCTGTCCTCCAAATAGCTAGATACCCATTTCAAGGTCAGTCCTCTAACACCATATTTATTTAACTTCTCGAGGAGAATAGTGTGATCAACTGTATCAAAAGCTTTCTTTAGATCAACAAACAAACCCACACAGTGTTGCTTTTGATCAACAGCAGTGGAAATTTGTTCTGTCAATTCCATAAGAGCCATAGAAGTAGAGTTTTTAGATCTAAAACCATATTGGCTGTTAGTTAAAATGTTATAGTCATCAAGAAATTTGTCTAATCTAATCACAAATAATTTTTCAAAAATTTTAGAAAATTGTGGTAATAAGGAAATTGGTCTATAATTATTGAATACAGACTTATCACCAGTTTTGAAAATAGGGACAACCTTTGCTACTTTCATATTATCAGGAAAAATACCAGTTGAAAAAGACAAATTACATATATACGTGAACGGTTCAATGACATAAGACATTATGTCTTTTACAACCAACATGTCCATATCATACCAATCCTTAGATCTTTTATCAGAATTTTTTTTTGTGACCCGCATTATTTCATCTTTATCAGTTTCATATAGAAGCATAGTATTTTTATGATCATTAAGTAAGTAGCTCACATTTTTATCAACTTCTGGTATTGTTTTTGCCAGGTTTGACCCCACATTTACAAAATAGTTAATAAATTAATTTACAATTTCATTGTTGTCATATATTTCATTTCCATTTTTCACAAAACATTGTGATAAACTAGTTTCTTTCTTGTGTTTATTTAGAACATTATTTATAACTCGCCATGTTGATTTTATTTCACCATTTGTTTTGTTTAGTTGTTCACTGTACTATTCCCTCTTTTGTTTCATTATAATTCCCACCAATTTGTTTTTGTACTTTTTGTATTTGTTTTTAGCCTCATGAGTTCTATGCTTCAAAAAACAACAGTACCTTTTTTAACGTAATTTTTTTAAACACAATTTTTCATATACAACACATTTAAAATGTTCATAAACTCATTGTATGCTTTGTTCACATCTTCAACATAGACATCGCTCCAATTTTGTTTTGTTAGATCATTTTTTAGTCTATTTAACGCTTTAATTTATGTATTTATTATTGTTTTCTTCTCTACAGTTGTATTTGGAATTATAACCTCTTTATTGTAAATTGTAAAAACTGGTAAATGATCACTTAGATCAGTCATCAAGATACCACTTAATATATTTGCATCAGTTATATTAGTAAATACATTATCAATTATTGTAGAACTATGTGTTGTTATTCTTGTTGGATTTGTTATCGATGGAAATAAATTTATACTATACATTGAATTTATGAATGTACCGGTACTTATGTTATTTGAATCGGTCTTATTACCCAGATCAATATTGAAGTCACCACACACAAAAAATCCTTTATTTCTGCTCTTTACTAGGGACTCCATAATTTTTTGGTGAATAATTCTATATTGGATCCTGGTGATTGGTACTGTAAACACAACTTATTATAATGTTTTTGTCATTCTCATTTATTATTTCTATTGATATCATTTCCATGATGTTATCTACAGTCATCGACATTTCACTAATGTATTTACATTTTATTTAATTTTTAATAAATAAAGCAACTCCACCTCTTTTTATTTTTATTTTCATATGGTATAATTCATAACCTTCGATGTATGCATTATCTATATTAACATCATTTAACCATGTTTCTGACAAAGCTATAATTGTAAAAGTTTTATTTAATTTATTTAGGTAATCAGTCAATTTGGATATATTTGCATTGATACTTCTGCAATTCAAATGAATAATAGAAAGATTTCCATTTGTCGTGTTTATATCATTAAATTGTTTTTCATTATAGTACAGTATTTACTATATTTTATAGCTGGGAAAAAAAATTAATCGATCACCTCTTCCACACTATAGATTTTTAATTCTGAGTCATCGTACATCATATTGATTAAGTGTGTTTGTTCATCGGACTGATTTTTTTATGGATATTTGTGAGAAATATTTGTTTGTCTTCTCCTAAGTTCATCTAAAATTGTCCAAGTCCTTCAAATCTCATATTACATTAGCTTGTGATGTTTCCTTTTCTTTGATCCAGATTTTTCCATTTCTCGTCCATGTTGATACAATTTTTTTTTGCTTTTTCAATAATCGTGCTTCACATGCAATGACTCCGTTTCTCTTTGTTAAATGTTCATTTATAAAAACTCTTGTTCCCTGTAATTTTTTTGCTTGCATGATCACTTTATTCCTTGCTTTTCTGCTGATGAACTTCACCACAACTATTTGAAATGTTCAGTCTTGCTGGGTAGGGTGTGGCATATAGATATGTCCTCATGATGTATTTCAATGTCCCTGTCCTCCAAGGAATTTACAACCTGGTCTTCTAAAATTGTCAGCTCCTGTGGTGTTGAGTCCTCGGTTATTCCTTCATTTGTGACAATTTTCGAATATTTCCGATTTTTTATTTCCAGACCAGTTATCACAAGATTGTCCAGTCTAGCATTTTGTTCAAGATCATCCACTTGTTGTACCAATTCCACAATTTGTTTGTCTTTATAATTTGATTGTATTTTTAGTTGCTTGATTTCCTCAAACAGCTTAATCAAGAGTTCTTGTTATGTTTTCACTTGTGTTAGTTCTGAACTCATGAAGTTAAGGGATCGTTTTATCTCATCCAAGTCATCAGGGCTTTGATCAAGCGTATCATGATTTTTAGCTTTGGATTTTCCTGCCATTTTATATGTTACTGTTTGATTTTTTTTTTTATCCAAGTGACGAGGTGTCAACAATGACAGTACTCTTCTCAAAAAGTAAATGGATCCAGCCCAGCTCCAAAACAGGAGGAAAGAAAAGTGAAAGAAGTACTCATCAGCTGCATAGATCCAGACTTCCTCCTCGACGAGCTCCGGCTCCTCAGCACCCCATTTCCAGCAAGTAGCCACGCCCACAGCCGCCTGACAGCAACCCTGCTGTCCAGCCGCAAACCGAGACTCGGCCACGCCATTCACCAACCCCTCGCACGGCAGTCGCCAAACACAGCCTTCGTCTGCAGATACTATGACGCACAGCACCAGATCCCGCGGCTTCACAGCAGGAAGACAGCCATCCAAAAATTAGGACACCAGCCCCTCCAAAACGAGACAGCCGCCAGCAGAGCTGGCAGCCAACGCCCAGGGACCGGAAACAGATTTCTACTGCTCCACTTGACCACTAAACCAGCAAAAAAAAAAAAATCTCAAGCAAACCTCAAGCAACGAAAAGGTTTGTGAAAGAACCATTTTCCTTAAATTACAGATTACTTAAGTTTTGTTTGAATCTGTTTGAAGATCGTTTGTTTGTTAGTTCAGTTCATGACGGAGTGCCCCTCTGCACGTCCGCTCACGTCCACTTCTTCTAGATCAGGGGTCTGCAACCTGCGGCTCTTTGGTCCCTTTGCAGCAGCTCCTTCAAGCTTTGACATAACAAGTAGTTTCAATAATAACTATGTTTATTTCATGTGATGTACAATCTGTAGTGAGATTTTCCATTTATAGATGGAATATTCATCCATCCATCCATTATCTTTACCTACTTCTTCCTTTTTGTGTCATGGGGGGGGGGGGTGTCACTGGTGCCCATATCCAGCAGTCACATTGCGAGAGGCGAGGGACACCCCAGACAGGACTCCAGTACATCACAGGGACACACAGAGACAAACAAGATAAACAACCATTCACTCTCTCACTCACACCTAGGGACAATTTAGAGTTAGCAATCAGCCTAACATGCATGTTTTTGGTCTGTGGGAGGAAACCGGAGTACCAGAGAAAACCCACGCATGGATGGAGAGAAAATGCAAACTCCACCCAGAAAGGTCCCCCCAGCCAGGATTTGAACTAGCAACTTTCTCACTGAGAGGAAACAGCTCTACCAACTGAGCCACCATGCCGCCTAGATGTAATATACTTTGCCATTTTATTTCTGCTAACTGAACAATCATATGTTCATATTTTGTGTGTATTTTAGTTGGATGAATATTTGTATTTTGGGTTGATCTTAATGACAAACATTGTAACACAAACAAAACAAACATCATATTAATAATCAATCAATCAACTTTATTTGTAAAGCACATTTCAAAAACCGTAAGGTTAACCAAAGTGCTGTACAACAACATAAAAGACAAGTCAATTAAAACAATAAAAAACATAAAAAACATACAAAAAATAAAAAATACATGTACCAGTCTTTCTGCGGGTGTATTAAAATGCCATAAAAATAAGATCACGTTTTAAAAGCCAAAGAATGAAAGTGTGTTTTTAAAAGGGATTTAAAAACAGGAAGAGAGGAGGCCTGTCTGACACGCAAGGGTAAGTTGTTCCACAGCCTGGGAGCAACGACAGCAAATGCTCTGTCACCTCTGAGCTTCAGCCTAGTTTTAGGCATAATGATAATTGTTCTACATTTCCTTAAAATCTTGACTCTTGAAGAGAGAAAAACAATTGTGAATACACAATACAGTACTGTAATTGTTGCTGTCTCTGCAAAGACTTTCCAGAAACACTGTCTAATAAACTGGTGCACAATGTTCAGAATCATCCATTCATATACTGTACCTGCTTCACCCTGGACAGGTTGTAAGTCCATCACTGAGACACTTAGAGACAAATAAGACAACCATTCACACTCTCACTCACACCTAGGGATGATTTAGAGTAATCGGTTAACCTAAAGTGCAGGTTTTTGGTCTGTGAGAGGAAACCAGAAAAAAAAAAATAACAGCATGCATGGGGAGAACATGCAAGCTCCGCTCAGATAGGCCCCCAGGCCAGGAGGAGGTCCTGCAACCTTCTGTCTGTGAGGCGACAGCTATAATCATGTTCCAAACCAAAACAGCAAAATTAAACTTAAGTGGACACAATAATATCTACCGGTAATTATCCCCAGGACAAAATAAGTTTGACAACCACCATTAAAGTAATGTGCAGAGGAACATTTGCAAATGAAAAATTGTGCCAAGCTTAATCTGTGCTACAACATGAGAAAACCATTTTCACCGTCAGTTGGCTGCAAGAAATATAAGTGATAAGAGAACCAACTCTTCACAATTCCTTACTGCCTTTATGGTTTGTAGCACAAGAAAGAAATGCTGAAGAAAATCCTGTTAAACGCAACAGAGATTGGTCATTAGGTGCTACACGCCCCTGCAAGTAGTACAGCAGTTTGGTCCAGTCTCCCGATGAGTCCCTTTTTGGCCACTTAGATGATGTAAATATAAATGATCAAATTAAGACTGGTAAGAAACATTTTCATCCCATGTGAAAAAGCTGAACGCTACTGTTCTTTAACAGCTAATAAAGCCTCAGGAGTTTAATTTGTGCCACAGTGAGAATTTAGAAAGTTGTTAGCAGCTGTGTGTTCTCCGTAGAGCCACCTTGTCATTCAGAGCCAGTTTAGGGAGTCTGTCAGGTGCATCACTGTGAATTTATTTGTTTTCATAAAGCTCATCTCTGTAATGTTGGCAGAGAACTGGCCATCTGGAATAAAAACAAGGTTTGCACCTCTAAATGATGACAGTAACGAGTTACAAATGGCTGTAGCACCTGAGCCTTTCCTGAAGTCGCTTTCTTTAGTTTCCTTGGCTTCAGATGTCAATCAGATGTGATCTGTGTCTTTAGTTGTTTCTCGCTAAGCTCAGAACCACTCTTGAATGATGCTGTAGGCTCATTTCTAAACGCTGTGTTTTAAGCTAAAATATTTAATAATTATTTATTTTGTTAGCTTACTTTGATTACTTATCACTAACTTGATAACTTTTATAAATGAAATCATTAGTGGCCACATAATGACTTTAGGATCTACAGTAACACATGACTCAGTAACTCAACATTAATAAAATGTATATTTACCTTTAATAAATCCTGGATTACAGCTTGTCTATGTATTCATGAATATAGATAGAATAAGTGTTATAATTTTCAATTATAAAAGATCGATATTAAATAATTTAATGAAGGTAAACAAAAAGCAAAGCTGTGCAAGATGGAAAAGAAAATACAAGCGCAAATAGCACTGATCTCGTCATATACCTGCAGATGTTGCTCCAGCAGCGCAAAACTTGTTATTAATAGAGATGTTTTTAATCATGCAACTAAATAAGATGAGGATGTACGGTATTTTAAAATGAGATGAAGAAATTGGTTAAATTTGTAAAGTTGAAATGTCAACACAAAATTGGATATCTAGTATTTTGTGACCTTCATCGTGAGCAACCATGAAAAGGAGGTTTGAAATTGTGTTTTAAATATTAACAATATCATCATCTACAACACGTCCTTCTTTCTGTGCTGCCTGGCATCTATGTCTGCATTTCACAGTGAAAGCATGGTTTACTGTTCAGAGCAAATCAACAAACTTTTTATTTTAATGATAAAACACGCCACAGACTAATGTAACCCTCACCAACATGAAACTCTGTCTCTATGTAGCTATCATCTCCTTTGTTTGTCTCACACGAAGCACGAAGCAAAAAGCTGCTAAAATCAAAAGGACACAGAATCAAATGCCAGAGAGCCCAGTGGTGAAGTTAGACTCTGTACACACTTACTCCTGTTTCCATGGTGAGACCATGATCCTGCGTTTCTCTGCTCGTCTTATTTCTAATTCTGATGACATTGAAAAGTAAAAACCTTTTATTTCGGCATCCTACATTTCCTTCACTGTTTTCCAGACAATTATTTAGCATTACTTTTACTGATGTGTATGTTAACATGTCTGTCAAACTCCCCCTCAAGCATCTTCATTGCTTTTTAAACACATTATAGTTTTATCTAGTTGTTTTCAGCAGAAAACTTCAGCAGCTAATGGCTACATGTAGATACAAATTAATAAGTGTTTGCAGAAAAAAAAAACTGCTGCAGTTTTTTTTTATTGGGTGTTATCACGGAAGCATGACCCTTTGTCTCAACGTTCACATGTAAAAATGAAGTTTATTTATAGAGCGCTTTTCACAGAAATAAAATCACAAAGCACTTTACAATTAAAATCGATGTTAAATTATACAAAGAATAAGAAGCACAATAAAATCATGACACAAAAGCCTGGGAAAATAAAAATCAGTTGCTTTTTAAAAACATCTGCAGAGTCAGCAAAACGAAGTTGCAAGGGCAAACTGTTCCTCAGCCTTGGGGCCACTGACTGAAAGGCCCTGTCCCCATTACTTTTCAGCCGCATACGTGGAACATCCAAGAGACTCAGTGTCTGGGAACAAAGGCCATGAGCAGCAGAGTATTTACAGTAGTTTAAAAAAATACCGTATTTTTCTGACTATAAGGTGCACCAAATTGTAAGGTGCATTAAGCGAAACAAAACAGTCAGATGTGTCAAACTTTATTCAACTCATTCACAATAACCACATAAAATCAGTTTAAGGTCAATAAGTACAACCAGAATTAATATGCAATGTGCACATGATTATAAGGTTCACTGTTGATTTTTGATAAAGTTAAAAGATTTTAAGTGCACCTTATACTGTAGTCTGAAAAATACGGTACAAAGATATTACAAGAGAGCCTGGCCATTTAAAGCTCTGTACGTCAGCACAAGAACTTTGAAACAGATTCTAGACTCTACTTCATTTTGTCACATTCTGTCCTCCATATGCATGCAGTAAGCTACATTTTTGAAAGGAAACTTATACACTAGATGCAGCCACACATCAAAAAGGAAATTGGCCCGTTGCTCATTTTTTTCAAGTTATCCAGCTCAAAAGATTTACGTATGTATGTCAGCTGCCAGCTTGAATTTTTAGGTGGCAACTCAAGTTTTGAAAGGAACTTTTACATACATCTAGATGTAACAACACACCATAAAGGAAGTGGGCACCTCACTTGTTTTTCAAGATTTTGCACTCACAACATGCACTGACAGGTGGACGGAGGGCAGTGGTGGGCAACGCTAATCCAAAAATTAGTTCCGCTATTTCTAAAGCACTAATTAATTTATTTAGGTCCGCAATTTCAAAAGCACTAATGTCTTATGAAAATTAGGGGAAGCTAATTCTAATCCGCTAATTAAATTCAACAATTGGTAGCAGCAAGTTATGCAATATTTGCACTACACTGCCAACTAGCGGTGCATGAACTGTTATACAGTAAGTTGTTTGAGTTTCAGAGTATTTAGTTTGCAAAGGTGGGCGAATGAACGCTAGGGAGCGCTAAAGCGCTATTCCGCTTACAGTGGACCTAAACTTTTTGTCAGCGTTTTTGTGAATTGACTAACTTTTATAATTCATAAGCGGATTTGTGCTATTTTTATTTAAAATGCAGTACCGCTAATAACTAATTATCTATCAGTAAAAACCAATAAACTTATTTACAAGCTCTATGCTGCTTGTTTTACCTTTTTCCCCACCGTAAACAGCAGAGAGGAGGAAGGGTTGGAGGGGGGAGGGAGGGTTGGAGGGGGGAGGGAGCAGAGGGGGGGATCTACCATGTAGGTAAATGCCTGGGGATCCCATCAGCATGAGGCCCCGGCCCCGCCGCGCCCCGGCCAGTCACCTAATTCCTAACATTGATCCTGCTTGTTAATCTACATTTAACATAAAAATAATTATAGTTACGATGAAAACAATCATTAAATAAGCAATTTAAAAAACGGTTGATTTCATTATCCCCCTACTAAAAATGGACTATTCCATCTCGACAGCTTCCGGGTTAGAGGTGAACTCAGGGGCTAATTCCGTGGCTAGCTGTTTGTGCTGGGTACTTGGACAAATCCTTAGAAAACGCCGCTGTTTCAAGCCAAATTAACGCGGCCGGAGGATTCTATTTTGTGTTCTGTGTACACCACGCGACGGTGAGTCGTTATTTTTATGTATTTTAATTACTTTTCATTAAATCTGTTGAGTACCTATAGACGCTAACTGTGTCTGCCGGTTGGTTGTGGGTTACTAATGGAAATCCTTAGAAAACCCAGCTGTTTCAAGCCAAATTAACGCGGCCGGAGGATTCTATTTTGTGTTCTGTGTACACCACGCGACGGTGAGTCGTTATTTTCATGTATTTTAATTACTTTTCATTAAATCTGTTGAGTACCTATAGACGCTAACTGTGTCTGCCGGTTGGTTGTGGGTTACTAATGGAAATCCTTAGAAAACCCAGCTGTTTCAAGCCAAATTAACGTGGCCGGAGGATTTTATTGTGCGTTTTGTGTCGACCATTCGACGGCGAGTCGTTAGTTTTATGTATTTGGGTTACTTTCATGTATAAATGCCGTGGCGACACACCCGTGTATTTGAGATTTAAACGTGGTTTTAGGGATTAAAAGATCATTCTATTTTTTGTTAATTTCGTGGCCGAATAGAATATATGTACGTAAAGTATTAAATAAATCCTTTGATTTTTGTAATTTCATCCTTTTAGGATCATTTTTGTTACATTTGGCAGTGTAGTGCAAATATTGATAACGCTGCCGGCTATATATAAAAAAATATATATATATAATATAGAAAATATATAAATAGCGGATTGGATTAGCTTCCCCTAATTTTCATAAGACATTTGTGCTTTTGAAATTGTGGACCTAAAAAAATTAATAAGCGTTTTAGAAATTGTGGAACTAATTTTTTAATTAGCGGTGCCCAGCTGTGTTAGTTTGGTTCTCTTCAACAGGTTTGACAAGGACAAAATGTACCCATTCCAAAGTCTGTTAGCTAAACTGCAGACATATTTGGCTGTTTTTCTTTTCTTCTTTTGTTACTTTTAGTACCACTAGATCGCATGTGTCAAACTCAAGGCCCGTGGGCCAAATCCGGCCTACCATAACCGTTTCTGTGGCTCTCTACACCCTAGAACTTCAAGATAACAGTTGTAAGCATGTTGCTCTCAGGTGGTGGGTCCCCATCCCTACACTCCCTGGTCTCTCTGTTAATTGTCTTGCTTATCTCCTCCATTTTGTTGTCCAGGTGTTTGTGATTGTCATGCTGTGTGTTCATGTACCTGTATATAAAGTCAGGGATTTTTTAATTGATAAAGCTCTGTATATGTTGTATAACACAATCATTGTTCCACATTTAATCTATTGTATTGAGGTTTGGGGAAAAGCGTGCAAAACAATTACAAAGCCTGTTTTTATTTTACAAAAGAGAGCTGTAAGAGTAATCACCAGAAAACATTTCAGTCACCCATCAAACACCTTGTTTCTTCAGCTAAATTTATTGAAATTCCAGGAATTGGTAGAATATAGTATTTTATCAGTTATGTATAGGGCTCATAATAACACATTACCTTTAAATATCCAAAGAAATTTAGACAAAGTTATTACAATCTTAAAGGGACAGATATTCATCAAACCACAATTCAGAACCAGCTTAAAGGGACGGTCTACCTCAATTCAGGGAGTTGGATTGTGGAATGTTCTGGAGAGTGATGTTAAAAATGCAAAATCAATTCATTCATTCATTCATTCAACCTTTATTTATACAGGCTAGCCTCGTTGAGTCACGGGGACTCATTTACAAGAGGGACCTGTCTCACTCACACCAAACAACCATCCACTCTCACACTCACACCTAGGGTCAATTTAGAGTCACCAATCAGCCTAACAAGCATGTTTTTTGGTCTGTGGGAGGAAACCGGAGTACCCGGAGGAAACCCACGCATGCACGGGGAGAACATGCAAACTCCACCCAGAAAGGCCCCGGACCGGGATTTGAACCGGCAACCTTCTCGCTGAGAGGCAGCAGCTCTACCAGTTGTGCCACCGTGCTGCCCAATGTATACATTTAAGAAAAAGGTCAAAAAGGACTTGCTCAAAAACTATATATGATGTAGCTTAGTGTGTTTGTGTATTACAGTTAGAAAAATTAAGTAGTTATTCATTTTGTGATGTAGTTTGTGTATTACAGTTAGATAAATTAGTAGATTTATTCATTTTGTGATGTAGTTTGAAGGTTATCATTGGTTGAACAAACTGTGAAATAAGGGGCAGATATAATAAGATTTCATCTTCTTTCTGCTCCTTTCATTTTATCCTACTTGTATTCTTGTATCTGATGAAACTGTTTTGTATTGTTCTTTTAAAATGAATGAATAAACATCAAATCAAATCAACGGCCCAGTCAGAGTCCAGAACCTGAACCTGAAACCTTCAGAGAGCTGAGCAGAAACCTCAAAGAACTGAAGCAACAATGGAAAGAAGAGTGGGTCAGAACTCCTCCAGAACCAGGAGAGAGACTGATGAAGTCAGAGAACCACAGAGGATTCTGCTGCTGAGGTTCTGTTGGGTCAGAGGCACAAGCTGAGGTTAAATTTTAATGATTTTAGAACTTGTTAAAGATCATCCATCCATCCATTCAGCTAAAAGTCTATTCATCCTTGTATCTGATGAAACTGTTTTGTATTGTTCTTTTAAAATGAATGAATGAACATCAAATCAAAAATAAGTCTGTATCTCTGTGTTTATCATTGTCCTGGCATTGTCTCCTGTTGCCTCTGTCTCCTGAGTTCCTTGTGATTCCCTGAGTATGTAAGTTTGCTGCCCTGTCTATTTTATGTTCTTAATTTCTGTGGCCGTCGCGGACGCCATTTTGAAGAGTCCTAATGGTGAACTACTTTTTTTAAATCCAGCAGATTTGACCATTTCGTGAAACTCTCAAGCTCAGAAAAACTTGTGCTATAACGTCAGCTATGAAATATATTTTTTCTCAGCAAAGAAATAATTGTTTTACCGTGTTTTGTTGTAAAATCCTGGCTTCTTTGGCCGTCGCGGACGCCATTTTGAAGAGTGCTAATGTGGCGAAATTCTATTTTTAAATCCAGACGCGTCGCGTAGGCCCGGAGAAACATCCACAAGTTCACCCTCTGAGGAATGAGATAAACCAGAGAAATATTATGCTTTCTGACTATTTTATCAAATTTAAGTGTATTCATTAAAACTGACCATATACTTAGTGTCAGGCTGACTTTTTAGTGAGGCAGATTTTGCTTTGAAGACACTGACTATGTGGAAGAGGCAAGGGCCCTGCTCTTTTTCACATATAACTTTGTTTTTATTGGCAAAAGTTGCAACAGTCTAGTCAAAGTAACAAATGTTATCCCTCACCCGTGCCTTGCACCGACTCACACAAAAACATGTTTGTATTAAGATGAGAGAGTGAAGTCATTATAGACACGCACGCACACGCACCATGCATACACATTCACACACCTCAAAGGTATAAAATAAGGAGGCGCTCGGATGGATTTCCGAGGTCTACCGAGGGTCTGATCAACGCCCGGTTTTGCATTGAAGAAAATATCTCCCACTGAACGAAGCGGCCTCCTCGTTTGTATCAACGGTGAGGGATTCTGATCTTTTTATTTCAATGCCTTTTTCTGAGTGTGTGTGAAAGCTTGAGGCTTTTTCTGTTGTTCGTGGCGGGGTTTAAAATTGATGCTTAACCCTAGCAAATAACAGTATGTGTTGTTTTGAGCATTTTTATGCTTTGCAGAGTTTCATTGTATCTGTGGCAACTTTTTATTAAAGCATACTGAAGTACACAGTTCTGAGAGTGTGTTTTCATTGTACCGACCTTTTTCCCGAGTCTTGCACATTTAAAATAAAACATCATAAGACACCCTCCATGTTAAAAAGTCTTTTAAAATAAAACATCATAAGACACCCTCCATGTTAAAAAGTCTTTGTCTGACTCTTCGAAAACAAGCAATAAGGCTGCAGAGTAACACACTGGTTGCTAACTGCTATAGAGAGAGCACACACCAAGAGACTGAGGGGGACGCTTTTTTGTCACGGACCACATCCGGCGCTGCTCGTAAATACGTTATTTCGTTTTTACTGATAGATAATTAGTTATTAGCGGTACTGCATTTTAAATAAAAATAGCACAAATCCGCTTATGAATTATAAAACTTAGTCAATCCGCTGTAAAGCTAACAGATTATTTAGCTACGCTATAAGCGGATTAGCGCATTAGCGCTACCTAGCGGTCGGAGGGCCCACCACTGACGGAGGGTATTTCCAATTCCCCTTTTTCGCTCTGCGATGGTGGTGGTGGTGGTGGGGGGGGGACACAAAGACCACCACAGCAACAATCCTTTGTGTTATTGCCATCATGCAGACAATACAGAACCCCACTGGCATGAAAAAAATTTACAAAAAAAATAATTCATCTCCTCTGCAATCGCTGTTTTAAATAACACAAAAAAATTGTTGATGTTTTATTATGTTTATTTTTCTTATTTCTTATTTGGAGCTGTGTTTAAGACAAATTTTAATATAGAACAGACAATAAAGCTAGCTACAGTAGCTATCTATTAAGTGAGCCTCTACTCCCCACATCTCTGAGCCCAATTCTGCACTAAATCTGGTCCCTGAGAATCAACCTTTACTC
>JBBPBX010021868.1:14678-41958 GCA_038048925.1 Garcialebias charrua
ATATATATATATATATATATATATATATATATATATATATATATATATATATATATATATATATATATATATATATATATATATATATATATATATATATATATATATATATATATATATATATATATATATATATATATATATATATATATATATATATATATATATATATATATATATATATATATATATATATATATATATACTGTATATATATTGGTGGCGCAGAGGTTAAGAAGGTGAGCTTGTGATCGGAAGATCGCCGGTTCAAGCCCCAGTACTGACAACATCAAGAATGTGGGTGGGATAAGTGAAGCAGTCACACCTGTCTCCACCCTCATCTGCCCAACTCTGGGCCCTTGAGCAAGGCCTTTAGGAGCAGTCTGCAGTTTCTGTAGTGCGGTCTGTAACATATTTCTTCACTCTGTCCCTATCTCCTGACAGACTGATGTTAGACAAAGTAATCTCTGAAAAGACTATAGTCCCCTTGCTTCTCCAGGTGTTACTAAAAGCATTTCTAAAAAGCCACAGTGACCCGCCGTTAACCAGCCAATAAAAACAGAGTTTTTAACCAGCCAATAAAAACAGAGCTTGAATTTGAATTTCAGCAGAGCAAGGGGGAGCAGAGCCATATATGGCTCTGAGGGGGAGGGATCAGAATGCTTTCCCTGTTGAAATTTTTTTAAGTGCTGCGTTCTACAGAAACTGCAGACTGCACCTTTAACCCACACCATCTGCTCCCCCAGGAACCCAGCTCTCTGCTCCACACAGAGGGCTGTGGTTGCTCGGTGGTCTGTGGTTGTGTCAGGAAGGGCATCCGGCGTAAAAACAATTGCCATGTCTTCGTGTGACTAGTTCGCTGTGGTGACCTCTGACTAAGGGAGAAGCCGAAGGAAGAAAAAATACTGTACATATATATATATGATCCTTTATGTCAACCGTAGTAGAAAATGTCATCAAGAAACTTGACCATTGCAGATGTTTCTAACCACTACTTATCCAATATACATGTCATTGTTGGTTTTTTTTTTGTCTGCTTGTTTTGTATATAATGTATATAGAAATCTGTCATATCCTGTTGGTTTTGAACTGTCAACATCTGTTTACTGTGATTGTAGTTTTCTTTATTTTCTTTTTGATAAGTGCAAATGCCTATTGCCAATGTGACGTGTGCTGCTGACCACTTGACCAGGTCACCCTTGTAAAAGAGATCTCGATCTCAACGGGCTCTACCTGGTTAAATAAAGGTGATTGATTGATTGATNACACACACACACACACACAAGGAGAGTACTGCTTTCCACCCGATAAGTCGCTCCGCCCTATAAGTCGCATCAGTCCAATTATGACCAATAAAGTGGAAAAATCCATAAATATGTGGCTTCATCCTATAAGTCGCATCTATTATGCATCACCGTGTATGTTACGAGTCAGCGGTGACAACCCGAAAATGGCCACAGGAGCGTGCATGGTAGGACTTTAACAAGATTAACACTTAAAAACAATTATTTGTTTGCTGAAAATTATAGCCAAGATGTATCTGAGCTGAATTTTTCCTTAATAAATGCACGTACCTCTCAAATCAGCTGAATAAAAAAAAAAAAGTTTTGCTACGTCGGTGCTGTGAAGCATGCACGCGCAGCGAGCGGATACGCTTCATTTCTTAAAATTTAACAAGATTAACACCATATAAAAATATATATGTTTGCTGATATAGCAAAAGTGTTTCTGAGCTTAACTTTTCCTTTAAAAATTAACGTAATGTTCAAATCAGCTGCAAATTGTTTCGCTTTGACAGTCTTCCAAAAGTGCGCGCGCACTGCGAAAATAAATTGTAAATAAATAAAATTTTAGCTCAAACATCTCCTACAGCTAATAGGTTGTAAAGTCCATCCAGTGATTGCTTTCTGTAAGTTTCATCAAAATCTGTCCTGTGGTTCTTGAGCTATTTTGCATTGCTAACAGTAAAACACTGAGCTAACAGTAGTTCATACCTCCAGAGAGCAGGAGGCCGTGCTGTGACAGAGTGAGTCCGACCAGATGAGTCTGTTGTCGGACACATGAGCTGGGAACGGTCGGTGGACCCTAGAGGCCGAAACTGGTACTGCTCCATTTTTTTTGTAAGAATGAATGGAAACGGTCATATCTCAGCCAAAAATTGGTCTAAGAATATGGGAAAAAAATCCCTAAATATGTTGCTTCGCCCTATAAGTCGCAGGGCATACAAATTAGGTAAAAAGGTGTGATTTATAGGCCGGAAAATACGGTAAATGTCATGAATAAATTTGACATTAAACATAACCCAAGTGGAAGTGTTACATTATTTTTAGCCCCCCTTTTTGACATCTGCATTTGGTAGCAGGCCAAATTGACAAAGACCATTCTAGAATAATGTAATATTTTAATTCCACAGCAGAGAACGCTATGCAATCTCCGTAAGTAGGTCTAGAAAAAAAAAAAGTTTTGTTATCGGTTATCTGCCAAATAAGTTATATTGGCCTTTTGGATATCAGCCAAAAATTCAATATTGTGCATCCCTTAATAAAACAGTTTCACTTTCTGAAGTTATTGAGAAAAATATTGAACTTTTTCACATAATTCTAAAAAAGAATTTTTTAGATGTACAGTACCAGTTGTTTAAATTGGCTCTTCTCAATCTGAATATCTTACGTGTATCTTCAGTAAGTAGTCTCTGGAATGACTATACAGTGGGGAAATGAGTGACTGAGTCCTTCAGTCCTCTGATCATAGCTGTTCTGTGAAACATCAGACCTCTAACAACAGAAACGAGTCAGAAAAGAGGTTTCCAAAGCAACTAGAAGAAAATAGCTCGATTATTATAATTGTGTGTAGAGCAATCTTGGGTATCATGGCATTGTGTAACAGATTGAAACCTTCACTGTAACACATTTTTTAATAAGTGGGTGTGTTTCAAATAAGTTGCTGTTTGCTTGACAAATAGAACGTGAGCAGAATGTCCATCATTACTGCTACCTTCAACTTGGAGAAAAGTTCATGTGGAGTTAATTATGAACCCACATGTTTGAGTTAGGATGGTTAAAACGGTCACATGTTACCAAAAACTTGGGTGTATTTTAATTTATTTCTTAGTACATCTAGTAAGAAGATTAGTCATGTACTGTATACATTAAATCAAATACAGTAATGTTCAATCAGACATTTAGGCTGCTGTGTTTATCGTTCATACCTGCTTTTACTGAAGAATCTCATTTCTTTAAATGTGATTTTCATTCAAAAGTTAAAGAAAATAAACAAAAAAGTAAACTGAAGCCTTTTTGTTTTGGTACACAAGAATATGCACGTCTAGACTTGTCATTTTTACGGTGAAATACTGGGAGCATATTTATTTTAGAGTAGACAAAGAATCAAATGTCAAGTAGTTACAGCCTTTACAACAGCTATCGAGAAAGAAAAGGACAAAACGGCTCGTCAGTAATTATAACTTTTGGTTTCAACAGAGAAAAGCTTTGTTCAAATCTGGTACAAAACCTGACGCTTTTCAGAAAGACATGAATCGAGACAAAAAACTGAACACTGCAAAATTTAAAAGAAATGGCTGAAACATAAGAAAACTTTCATGTAAAGGAAAAAAAGTCTAGATGCTCTTTAAAGCTGCACTATGTAACTTTGTAGTGCAGTCTGTAACTTTTCTAACAATATATTTTTAACATATTTCTTCACTCTGTCACTATCTACTGACAGACTGGTGTTAGACAAAGTAATCTCTGAAAAAAACTATAGTCCCCTTGCTTCTCTATCAGCATTTATAAAAACACTAAAAACACAGAGTGACCCGCCGTTAACCAGCCAATAAAAACAGAGTTTGTAACCAGCCAATAAAAACAGAGCTTGAATTTGAATTTCAGCAGAGCAAGGGGGGCAGAGCCATATATGGCTCTGAGGGGGAGGGATCAGAATGCTTTGCCTGTTGAAAATATTTCTAAGTTCTGTGCTCTACAGAAAGTTACACATAGCACCTTTAAACTAGCCTCTGTCTTTGAATAAAGTGAGTTTCTTCCACACAAATTTAGCAACATCAACTGAGCCTTCCACATGACAAAACTCCACAGCTGGAATCCTCGCAGAGTCTGCCAGCTACGGCTGAGTTTCAGAGTTTAATAAGGGGGAAGGCAGCGAGTCAAACCAGGCAATGAGGCAGCAGCGCTTAGGAGTCACGCATCAGAGGAGGTGATGCTGTGAAGACTGAAACCTAAACCCAGTGAGCGATTGATCAGGACACATGGTTCACCCTGACAACGGCCATGCTTGTGGGCATGGCCATGATATGGATCACATTGGACTGAGGCACGTTTTATAATACAAGGAGGTGTGATCAATGAGGTAAAAAGTTCTAAGTGTATTTCCACACAGGATTGTAAAATCACTGGGAGCAGCATGTTAACCCTTTTACTACACCAATCCCATTGTAAACCTAGAAACGTTCCTCGTTATCTGCAAAAAGTTATCGTGCAGGTATGCATTGTCTTCAGATAGACCAACAGTTTTCTACAAAACTGATAAGCAATGAGTTAAACAACACTGTGACTCACAGTTCAACCCAGGGGCATCTTCATTAGAATTAGTTCATTATTCTTTAGCTGGTGACTTTTTGGCAGCTACAGATCTCTCACTAAGAAAATACCAACAGATAAAATCAATATCCATCCATCCATTTTATTTACCCGCTTTTCCTTTCTAGGACATAGGGTGCCTATCTTCACTGCAAGAGGCGAGGTGCACCCTAAACCAGATGGTTCATCACAGGGCCACACACAGAGACAACAGAAACAATCAACGGTATATGTGCACTCACACCTCGGGAAGATTTAGTAATATGTAACGTAACATCCAAGGTTTTTGTTCTGTTCACCCAAAAAGGCTCAAGTCTGGGAGGCAATCCCACAACTTTGCTCTGAGAGGCAGCTCTAACCACTGACCCACTGCTGCCCTGAAATCAACATACAGTAGTCCCTCGTTACTTTGCGGCGGTTCGTTTTTCACAGACTTGCTCTATCGCAGCTATCGCAGTTTTTCAAAATAAGATTGGACATGAGTTCAGTGGAGAAGTGGGCGTGGCCAAGAGTGGACTGGAGGCAGAGAGCTGAAATAATAACAATCTGTGCTTTCAGAGCATTTAGAATTTAGAAACAATGGCCCTCATGCACGAACCGTTCGTACGCACAGATTTGTTCTTAAACTGTGCGTACGAGTGATTTAGGATCATTTGTGGCATTCAACAATGTTTTCGTATCCTACGATTTTTTTCAGATACGAACAAAATTTACGAGTGGTCCGGACCTGTCGTATATTTTAGGAGCGTCAGTCTGCTGTCATCCAGACGGAATTTCTCCACTAATAACTTCATATTTCGTTATTTAGAAAATATTTAGAGTTTAAAAAAGTCACGCACCACAATTGTTTTTGACAATAGGTTCTGTTTGAAGTCGAATTATAATTTTAAATGTAATAATGACTAACGGATTAAAGTATTTAAATTAAAATCAATTTGTTATCAATGCCGTTTTCTAACACTACAATATTAATATGAAGATCTCAAACTGAAACCAACTTAAATTATGAATTAATTTAAGTTTAATTTGTCTCTGTAACGCAGACTTCGGTAACGCAGACTTTAGGTTGACCTCCTCCTGTCGCAGTCATAGAGCTCAGATAGCTCAATGAGTAGAACGTTGCGTCGCAGTTCCGAACTTTATGGGTTCAATTCCAACATGGGACAACGTTTTTTTTTCTCCTTTTAATTCATTCCAGATTTAAAAAACACAAGAAAACTATTTACAATACAACAAGAAATGAAGCATAAAGTCTTTTTAATCTGGAATGAATAAATAATCTAAAGAAAGAAGGAAAAAAAAATAGTCATCCCTTGTGGGAATCGAACCCACGAGGTCTCGATAAGCGGTGCAATGCTTTACCCAGTGGGCCACCAGGACGCGTGTATATTTTAAGGTCCACATTTATTATAAACAAACATTCTTTGGCTTTAGTTGGTCATTTACTCCCATGAGTGACGCTGCTAATAAGGACAGATTTTCTTTTCTTGACCTCAGAGAGCAGAACTTCAATCTCCGCACCGGTAGAGTTCTTCTTTTTACTTTTCGCTGTCATTTTATGAACGAACACGTTTTGCCTCTGAGGCAGGAAACGTAGCCTTATATGGTGTTTTGAGGGGTGGGAATTATGTAAATAACCTCTCCGCGTGCACGCGCAGGTGAATAGAACAGGTGGGATTCATCATAGTACGCAGCTCATTTACACACTTTTCCTGAGGATAGAAGAGTTTGTTGAATCTGACGTGGCATGTTCGTACGAACGCTTCGTACGAACAAAAGTAGGAGAAATTTAGGATAAAAATACGAACATGTTCGTGCATGAGGCCCATTGTTTAGAATATTGCAAGAGTGTGGGAAGGGTTTAAAACACTATATATATATAATACATATATATATATATATATATATATATATATATATATATATATATATATATATATATATATATATACAGGGAACCCCCGTGTTACGAACGAGATCGGGACCTAAGAACGGTTCGCAGCTCGATCCGTTCGTAGGTAGGGGGTGAAAATTATATTTAAAAAAAAAAATTATTCATTCATTCATTCATTCAACCTTTATTTATCATGCTAACGGAGCGCGCGCACACATTTAAGCATGTAAAGTAGTGTACTGTAATGTTAAACATTGCTATTCACATTTACAGAATAAATAAAAATATATTTTCTTACTTTGAGATGGTCAAAGCCGACATCTTAGGTTGCCATGCGTTGATTGTTTTCGGGCCGAGCAGCGCGGGGCCGGCAAGCCACCGCAGCTGCTCCAGGCCTGTGTTAGCTAGCTGGCTAGCTTCTGCTAGCCAAGCCATGAGCTAGTGTTGGAGCGGCGGCGCGATCAATCTGCAGCTTCTGCTGCTCCAGCCGCTGCTCCAGCCTGAGACGTCCACAGAGCTATTCCAGCTAGTAATTAATCCACATGATGCGATCCTGGTCACCAGTGTTCAAAAGGCCGGCTCCCGTGTTAGCTCCAGTGTTAGCTCTGGAGCTAGCCAGGCCGGAGGTGTAGCCAGGCCGGCCGGAGGTGTTCGCACGGCGGCCTGGCACGATCGGCGATAAATCCGCTGCCTGAGACATCCACAAAGTTCACAGAGACGTTTCCAGCTAGTAATTAATCCATATGAAGCCATCCTGGTCACCAGTCTTCGTCCAGCTCTCGGCAGCTAACCTAAGATGGCGTCCGGTCCGGTGTTCTACATTAATTTGTGACCGGAGACCCCAGTGACTGAACCTTAAATAGCGTCCGGTGTTCTACATTAATTTGTGACCGTGTAAACTGAAGACCTACTTCCTGTTTCCCAAAATTGCTCAAAAATTGCTCAAAAATGATCAGAAATGATCTTTTTTATCATAATTATTATTTATAAAGCCTTTAAAACAACCAGAGCTGCAACAAAGTGATGTACACATGAAATTAAGAACATTTAAACACAAAAAAAAAAAAAAATATATATATATATATATTTTTTTTTTAATTCATATTTTTATTAAATATGATATGTTCGTAAGTCCCGTGGTTCGCAGGTCGATGGGGTCGTAGGTCGGGGGTTACCTGTATATATATATATATATATATACATACATATATATATACATACATACATACATATATACATATATATATATATATACATATATATATATATCAATCAATCAATCAATCAATCACCTTTATTTAACCAGGTAGAGCCCGTTGAGATCGAGATCTCTTTTACAAGGGTGACCTGGTCAAGTGGTCAGCAGCACACGTCACATTGGCAATAGGCATTTGCACTTATCAAAAAGAAAATAAAGAAAACTACAATCACAGTAAACAGATGTTGACAGTTCAAAACCAACAGGATATGACAGATTTCTATATACATTATATACAAAACAAGCAGACAGACCTCGGTTGGGTAAATAAAGTTAAAAAATCAACAATGACATGTATATTGGATAAGTAATGGTTAGAAACATCTGCAATGGTCAAGTTTCTTGATGACATTTTCTACTACGGTTGACATAAAGGATCCAGGAGAGATGAATGTTGATAGTTTCAGATCTTTCTGTAAGTTGTTCCAGGCTGAGGGGACGGCGAAGCTGAATGCTCTTTTTCCTAGTTCAGTTCTGACAGGAGGAACTGACAGGAGGACTAAATCGTTAGAGCGCAGGGAGTAATGACTGTGTGATGTTTGTATTAAGGAGGTGAGGTATGACGGGACTAGGTTTAGGAGGGTCTTGTAGATGAAGGATATCCAGTGAGTGTATCTGCGAGTGCTGAGAGATGACCAGCCAGATTTTACGTAAAGCTCACAGTGATGAGTGCGATAACTGGAGTCAGTAATGAACCGAAGGGCACCGTGGTAAATGGAGTCTAAGGACTGTAGGTATTTTGATGCAGCACTCATGTACAGCACGTCACCATAATCTAGTATTGGCATGAATGTTGCAGCTACTAATGTTCTCCTGGCTTTGCATGAGAAGCAGGATTTGTTTCTGAAGAAGAAACCTAGCTTCAGTTTGAGTTTAGTGGCCATTTTGGAGATGTGGGTTTTAAAAGACAGTTCAGTGTCAATGTTGAAACCTAGATATTTGTAGGTGGAGACCATTTCTATTTGTTTTCCCTCTTGGGTTCCAATTTGAGGTGGGTTCTCTGGTTGCTGCTTTCTGTTGGCAAGAACCATGAACTTGCTTTTGTCGGCATTTAGGACCAGTCTAAGTTTTTGCAGCCGTGACTGAATAATATTAAAAGCATCCTGAAGAGAGGTGAAAGCTTGGCTGAGGGAGGAAGAACAGCAATAGATGATGGTGTCATCTGCGTAATAATGGTGGGAGGCATTTGACAGATCACTGCAAAGATCGTTGATGTATAGGGAGAAAAGAATGGGACCCAAGACAGAACCCTGTGGCACCCCTTTCACAACATCTAAGAAAGTAGAGGAGGATCCGGCTACATGAACAGACTGTGTTCTGTCAGTTAGGTAGTTGGTGAACCAGGAGACTGCAAGTTTTGATAGACCAGAGTGTTCCAGGATGTTTGTCAATAGTCTGTGATCAACTGTATCAAATGCCTTGGACAGGTCTATAAATAGGGCAACACAGAATTGTTTGCAGTCCAGGGCATGTATGATGTCATTTAATACTTTGAGAACTGTAGTGACGGTGCTGTGTTGTTTTCTGAATCCTGACTGGAATTGTGATAGAATATGGTTTGCTTGTAGGAAATCAGTTAGCTGATCACAGACAAGTCTTTCAAACAGTTTGGCAAGAATGCATAATTTTGAAATTGGTCTGTAGTTGTTGACATTTGTTGGTTCACCCCCTTTTAGCAGAGGGAGAACAAAAGCTGATTTCCAGATTTTGGGTATTTTATTTGGGATTTGGGTATTTTACTGTATACATACATACATATATACATATATATATATACATATATATATATATATATATATATATATATATATATATATATATATATATATATATATATATATATATATATATATATATATATATATATATATATATATATATATATATATATATATATATATATATATATATATATATATATATATATATATATATATATATATATATATATATATATATATATATATATATATATATATATATATATATATATATATATATATATATATATATATATATATATATATATATATATATATATATATATATATATATATATATATATATATATATATATATATATATATATATATATATATATATATATATATATATATATATATATATATATATATATATATATATATATATATATATATATATATATATATATATATATATATATATATATATATATATATATATATACATATACATATACATATATATATATATACCGTATATATGTATGTATAAAGAAGAGTTTGTGATCTTCTCTTCAAGCAGCAATGTGCTGTTGAATTTATCTGTCAAAGACAGATGATGAAACCATGGATGAAGAAGAAAGAGACTGTTTGGAATTTTATCATCCACATCTATCTGTCCATCAATCTATCCATCTGTCCATCCATCTGTCTATCCATCCATCTGTCCACCTGTCCATCCATCCATCTGTCCATTCATCCATCCATATGTCCATCCTTTCATCCATCCCTGTCCATCCATCATCCTTTCATCCATATGTCCAAATGTCCATCCATCCATCTATTTGTCCATCTGTCCATCCATCTGTTCATCCAGCCATCTGTCCAAATGTCCATCCATCCATCTGTCCACCTATCCACCTGTCCATCCATTCATCTGTCCTTTCATCCATCCATATGTCATCCTTTCATCCATCCCTGTCCATCCATCCATTCATCCTTTCATCCATCTGTCCATCCATCCAAACATCTATCCTTCCATCTGTCCATCCATCCATCCAAATGTCCATCCTTCCATCTGTCCATCCATTCATTCACCCATCAGCCCATTCATCCATCTGTACATCATCCTTCCAAATGTCCATCTTTCTATCCATCTGTCCATCCATCTATATGTCCATCCTTCCATCCATCTTTCCATCCATCCATCCATCCATCCACCCATCTATCCATCCATCCATCATCTTTACCTGCTTCTCCTTCACAGGTCACAGGGAGCTGATGTTATGTCCAGCAGTGATTTTTTTTTTTCCCCCAGCAGCCTATAGTCAGTGGAAACAGCTACAGTTTGGTTGGCTTCATTTAAGATTTATACTTATATGGTGATGACCAAAAGTCTTTCTGTTTCTTTTTTAACCATCTTTCTTTCTCTTTCTCTTCGTCACTGTCTCCAAAGGTCAAAATAAACCCAGAAGCTACTGGAGTGAAGCTGCCTCACCTACAGCCCAGAGTCTTGCTTCCACCTCCCCAACCGTCTTTTAACAAACGGAGACAGGAGTAGACGGAGAACAGATGAAAGTCCAACCACTCAGAACAGCCTGGTCAGATGGAGTCTTTGGTTCTGTCTGCTAATTGAATAAACACTGACACCATGTGGCTGAAAGAGATAACTGCAGGAGCCACATTGAAACTTTTTGTAAAACCTTTTTAAAGACACCCCCCACCACCATTTTTTTTAAATATATATCAGCACCACGAAGGAAACCAAAGGAATGCAAAAAGGCAACAACTCATCGGTGATGTGTTTCCTCTGGATTTCCAGAATGAATTAAAGTCCTGTTGTGGAACAAACATTCATAGTGAACCCTGAGACTTCTTGAGTTCTGGTAAAGTTATACGCAGACACGCCTGACCAAAGACTGAAAACACTAATCAACCCAGAGCTGCACTTCCTGCAGACACATCTGAACCCGTTCACCAGTCTTTGGTCTTTTTTGCTCTTGTTGCCTGACAGAAAACTTTCTGGACATTCAATAAGGACCTGCAAACTGGACTACCGACTAAAGAAGAATGTTGGACGTCTCTTTTTCTACTTTTATCTTTTAGGGGGGTAGGATCTTGCTGCAAGTCGTGGCGTCCACTTCAAGCCCGAGTTTTCTCTCTGCTCTGGTGTTTCATGAATGTTAAAGGTGTGGTGTGTCGCTTCATACGAGCATGTGGACAATAAAGGCACAAACAAGTCTGAAAACACACACACACATAAACAAGCTTCAAACTGGTTTATCACTCGTCGTTTCTTCTGCTAATGTGAATCCTAACAATGTTTACAAAAGAAATTATGTCTGCTAGACAGAAAGACGGGACGTTTGACGGTCAGATGCAGGAGGATCAAGGATTTAGTTTCTGTTTGTGCTTTAGAAATATTTTGTCTTCCACTTCAGGTAGATAGAGTGACAGAAAAGACAAAACAGAAGAAAAAGGCTGCATTCCTCAGTCACAGCACTGAGCAGGCTACTGTTTCTCTTTTTTAAGTTTTAATATTCATTCACAGGCTCCAACTCTTGTAACTGTTAAAATGTGCTGCAGGGGACACCGACAGAAAAGACAATCAGAGTCAGAGCAGCTAAAGTCTTCGCCTAAAGAATACTGTTGAAGAATAATAACTGAATGATAGTCTTCTAAATTGAACCATTTGATTTATTATTTATCACCGCTGGGACTGATAACTGGTAAAATACTGTAGCTACAAGAGAAAAAGCAGCAGATGTTCAGTCCTCGATGGTACTCGTCCACCCTCGCTGGCGGACTATTTTTGTTTCTGTGAGAAGGCAGGAGGCTGAGCAGATCTCTGTCACCCTGAAACTCAAATTTAAAAGCTGAATGTGCCAACTGATCCACTTCACGGACCTGTTTAGTCCAGGTTCAGGACCAAAAACAGGTCTAAAGAAAAAAAAAGAAAGAAAATTAGAGAGAATTTGTGGGAAATTTGACCAAATGTGTTGTTTTTCGTGTTGCATTCACTGGACCAAAAGTCTTAAAGCCTTCTTCTGCTGAGGAACACTTCAGGGGGTCTTCTGGTGATATAAGAAAAAACAGCAGAGTTCCACCTCCGTCCTGCAGTTATCTTCAGCAGATTATTTGTTTTGTAACAAAACTATGGGTTTAGGTTCCAAGTGTCTCCAAGACAGGAGGATTGTGTGTGTTTGCATGAGGTGTTTCCAAACTGTTGCATATTTAATCTCATGCTGCGTGTGACTAACTAGCTTTGTAAAAAAAACAAAAAAACAACAGCAACTGGAACTGTTTGGTTTCTTGGATGCTACTCGGTTCTTTTCAAAGAGTCCTAAATGTGAACTTTGTGAGGATTTTTTTCTATAAATACGAGTCTGAAGTGGAGTTAGGGAATAAAACTAGCGACTGGTATGTAAAAAGAAATGTAACTTAGATCTTCTCAACGTTTTCTACTCACATGTGGCCGTGTTTACTGTTTTTTCTAGTTGACTAATAATGTATGATGTTGTGTAAAAGTGGGACTTTTATGTTTTATTTCTTCTAAGTGTACAGAGTATTTAAAAGGAGTATAACAGGAGGAAAAAACTTGTCGCACTATTCTTTCACTGACCGTTCAGTCGCTTTAGGGCGGAAATTCACCTTCAATTCAGCAGATCGTTAAAGGGACAGTTGAATTATAGTGCTCTTGTTTTTATCTGTTATTTAATGCAAAAAAATTTAATACAACTAGTAGCGAAGACGTTGAAGCGCCATCGTGCTCCCTTAAAGTCCTCTCCAACACGGCAGTAACAAAGCTCAACTGCTGTGTACTGCAGATCTATGTTCTAAAACAAGAGGTCTTTAGCACAAAAAAATCTGTATTTTCAGAAATTCTGTTTTAAATTGTAAAAATGCACACAAATGTGCTGCCACGTTTGTCAATATGAATGAGTAAATTATGTTTACAACTCGCATCTCTTCTCTACACGTTTTTGTGTCACATGCAAATGTAAACCAATGATGCTGGAACCGGATGCCATTTAGATATTGATTCAGAGACACAAAAAGTTGGATAAATTAATTTTAAAAAGTACTTGATGTGAGAATATACGAGATTGGAAAGACCATCTGAGCAATCCAGTTGCATCGTCAATATATTCCAAGAAAGACTTTCACCACCATGTTGATGTCTTTCAGCTTCGCTACAGCTGTGGTCAAAGTTTTTGTGTCAAATAATGATGAAGGTATGAACAGGAGCCCCCCACTGGCAGTAGAGTGGAGTTTTTATCGGATTTGTCTGGTTTGGGTCTCAATGTGTGAAAGGGTTCATTTATTTTCACCAGACTGATGAGCTAATGGTTTGAGTGGAGATATGACCAAAGTGGACTGCAGCCTAAAAATAATTTCTTCTTTCAGCTTTTCCCTCTTCAGGGGTCACCACAGAGAGTCATCCTCCTCCATCTCTTTCCTCTGCATCCTCTGTCCTCACTCCAACTACCTCCATGTCCTCTCTAACTGCATCCATATATCTCCTCTTTGTCTTTTTCCTGGCAGCTGCATTTCTAACATCCTTCTACCAATATACCCACTGTCCCTCCTCTGGACATGTCCAAACCATCTCAGTCTGGCCTCCCTAACTTTATCTCCCAGTTGTTCAACATGTGCTGTACCTCTGATGATCTCATTCCTGATCTTATCCATCCTTGTCACTCCTAAGGAGAACCTCAACATCTTCATTTCTGCCACTTCCAGTTCTGTCTCCTGTCTTTTTGTCAATGACACTGTCTCCAGACCATACAACATAGCTGGTCTCACCACTGTCTTGTAAACTTTTCCTTTGACCTTTGCTGACACCTTTTTGTCACAAATCACTCCTGAAACTTTTCTCCATCCACTCCATCCTACCTGGACTCTCTTTTTCACCTCTTTACCACACTCCCCATTTTCCTGGACAGTGGACCCCAAGTACTTGAAGTCCTGCACATTTGTGACATCTGATCCTTGTAGCCTCACATCCTCCCCGTCATTCATGCACATGCACTGTCTTACTATGACTGACTTTCATTCCTCTTCTTTCAAGTGCATACTGTACCTCTACATCTCTTAAGTTCTCGACCGCATATTCCCTGTTCTCACAACAGATCACAGTGTCATCTGTAAACATCATAGTCCACAATCTTTCACAAGCCTAACCTGCTGCACATCCTTTCCAGCCTGATCCCTCTGTCTTGCCAATTGGTACAAGTCCTTCTCGCCCTCTTTAGTGCCCAGCCTCTCATACAACTCATACACCTTCTGCTTTACTACCTCCCTCTTTGCTCTACATAGCATCTCATATTCCTGTCTCCTCTCTTCAGTCCTCTCACTGTCATATTTCTTCTTGGCTAATCTCTTTCTTTGAATGGCGTCCTGCACTTCACTATTCCACCACCAGGTTTCCTTATCATCCATTCTCTGTCCAGATGACACACCAAGTACCTTCCTACCTGTCTCTCTAATTACTGTTGCTGTAGTAGCCCAGTCACTTGGAAGCTCTTTCTTACCACCCAGAGCCTTTAACAGCTCGTCTCTGAATTTCTCACAACATTCTTCCTTCTTTAGCTTCCACCATTTGGTCTTCTTCTCTGATTTTACTCTTTTTCTCTTCTTCGCAACAACAGTCATTCTACACACAACCATCCGATGCTGTCTGGCCACGCTCTCCCCTGCCACAACCTTACAGTCTCCAATCTCCCTCAGGTTTCCTCTTCTACACAGAATGTAGTCGACCTGTGTACTCCTTCCTCCACTCTTATAGGTCACTCTATGTTCCTCCCTCTTTTGGAAATAGGTATTGACTATAGCCATTTCCATTCTCTTGGCAAAATCCACCACCATCTGTCCTTCCTGGTTTCTTTCCTTGACACCAAACCTACCCATCACTTCCTCATCCCCTCTGTTTCCTTCACCAACATGTCCATTCAGGTCTGCTCCGATCACCACTCTCTCCTCCCTGAGAATACTCTCTATCACTTCATCCAGATCTTTCCAAAATGTATCTTTCTCCTCCTCATCACATCCAACCTGTGGAGCATAACCACTGACGATGTTTAGCATCAGACCTTCTACTTCTACCTCCCTTTCACCACCTCCCTTTCTCTGTTCAAGACAGCCCTGAAAACACATCTCTTTAGACTAGCTTATCATTAACTTTACTACATGTAAATGTATTTTATTATTTGCATTTTACAATCTTTATGTATTTTATATTTCAATTTGTCACTGATAATGTTTGAACTGTATTGGTTTGTTAAGTGTCCTTGGGTGTCCTGAAAGGCGCTTTTAAATAAAAATATTATTATTATTACTTCTACCTTCAGACACATCACCCTATCTGACACTCTTTTCACCTCTACTACATTCTTTGCCAACTCCTCCTTCAGGACCACCCCTACTCCATTTCTCTTTCTATCCACACCATGGTAAAACAGTTTGAACCCTGCTCCAATGCTGTGAGCCTTGCTGCCCTTCCACTTGGTCTCTTGGACACATAAAACATCTACCTTTCTTCTCTGCATCATGTCAGCCAGCTCTCTACCATTGTCTGTCATTGTCCCCACATTTTTAATACATTTGTAACCCTCATTTAGTTTCTTGACTTTCTTCTTCGCCTTCTGTCTCCTGACACATTTCCCTCCTCATGGTCTTCGACTAACAGTAGTGCAATTTCCACCAGCACCATGTTTGTCAACAGCACCGTGGCGGTTGTTGTTAACCCGGGCTTCGACCGATCCAGTATGGTGTTGCATAGATGAACTCGCATTATAGTTTTGGCAAGTGTTTTACACATTTCCACTTCCTGACCGTTTACTCGGTTTTGGGACCGGCACAAGAGATACACTGCCTTGGCCTCCTTAATCTTGAGCAGGAATATTATATTATATTTCTACCAAAATAAACCACACCATGTGAAATTGATGCCTTTGTAAAGGTTTGAAAAATCAAGTTTGAATTTGTTTTTAAGTCAGCAGCAATGCACTTTGGTCTTAGCCTGACTCGAACTAGCAATCCAAATACAGAAACTGTGTATTTTATTTTTGCACATCATTAAAACCAGAACTAGACAAACTGAAGAAAAACTCCACCTAACTAACTGTTAGTTTGTTTCAGAATAAAGCTGAACTTCTCCAAACTGAGGTCGTACATAAAGCCATCTACAACAGGTAAGATAGTATTTGTTCATAACCTTTTCAAATGGGTCTACTTCAGAAGAACTGAACTAAAACTTTACGGTTAAACTTTTCGCTCATCTTTGAATGTAGTCAAATGTGCTCATTGCTTGCAGATAATTCAGACAACGGAGTGAAGCGTGAATGTTTTTAATCTCAACATTCAAATTGCTAAAAGTGTGAAAACTGTCAGGAGCGATGCTGAAAAACAAAATCAGTTTGACACAAACACCACTTGAACTGAAAGTGAATTTCTTTAAAAGGAGTTGGATTGATTTAACGATAACCTGCTGTGTGTGACTATTATTGATCGTCCTGCTCTGATCACAGCCTCAGTTTGGCAGGTTTAACAGCCTTCATTAAAATAACATCATGTGGCCCACGCGTGCGTGTGCCTACATGTGGGACTTTGTACCGCAACACTTTGTTTTCTGTGTCAGGGCGAACTTTTAAACATTTAACCCAGAACTTGTCGAATCAATATGCATTTCAGCTTGACACCAGTATAATGCCGTCAAATCCCCACAAAAATGAAAGAATCAAGTTGTTTTAACTCGACTGAACATAAACTCAGTGATTCGCAATAATTATAATAATTAACTCTTCTCGCCTTCTGTCATTACAAGAAAGTGCCAGTGGAGTTGAGTATATTTGGGGTTCTGGGTTGATTTTGTTTTTAGGTCACTGCCGACTATAACAGTGTCTGTTCCCTCCTCCTCTGTTTCTGATGGTTCCCTCACAGGTGACTGTACATAAACTAGACAGCTGAGATTAAAGTAGAAGAAGGTCTGCTGTGTCCTCTGATTTCTTTAAGACGCTAGTTTGTGCTTTAAGTCATCTCGGACTCTTTATTACAGTGTTGTTTTGTAAGGTGATGTTCAGTGCCAACACATCAGCACTACAGAGTCCTCAGTTTTGTTCACAATTTAGTCCGTTTTTTTTTATTTATTAAATTAAAACTCGGTTCATTTCTATAGCGCCAAATCACAACAAAGTTATCTCAGGGCACTTTACAGAAACATGCACATACATCGAAAAGCCAATTAGTACAGTTTTCTATCTAAGGAAGCCAGCAGACACGTTGAGTCTTCACTTCGTCACAGTCTTCCATCTCGAGCAAGCACGATGGCAACAGTGGAAAGGAAAAACTCCCTTTTAAACTTGTTTTTTTACCCAGCATGTTAGAAATTGAAACATGCTAATTATATGTCAAAATGTGTAGCTCCATTGAGAAAAGTATTCTTATCACCTTTAGCAAACTGTGTACAACGTGACTGAAATCCACAAGAAATAGAGCTTTGGAGCACATGTGACCGTGAGGGGGCGTGTCGGGGGCGTTCCCGTCTCGACCGCCATTTTTCCTGGTCAGAAAAAAAGAAAAGACCCGGAGTAATACTTGCCTCCACTGACATTCCCAGTCATTTCAGCGGACCTGGTCTGTGTCAGTGTTTACACCACAAATAATTTTTATAATTACAAATCACTGGGAGAGCTGGTCCAATCTATGAACAGCTGGGTAGATGATTTGGACATTTTTAAAGCCCCCAGATTGTAAATACGTTGAAGGTACGTTGTTTTTGGCTCCTTAATTGTACATAAATTATTAATTTACATTTCTTTCAGAATCAAACAACCTTCTGTATGCTATGAGTATTAAAAACTGAGAACACTTGATTTTTAAAGTATGTTTTTTAACTAAATTACAAAGGTCCAAGTTGAAAATTACCTTATTTTTAATGACTTGAGCATGTCTAATAACATGTAGACTTCAAATCTTGATTAGATTACTATAATCACTATATACAGTATATGTATTAAGATGCATATATATATATATATTATAGATTGTCTTTTCATTCACCATTTTAATTGTGTTCACAGGTTCTGCTCTGACTCTGAGCCACCAGAACACCGTGGGTCATGCTGAGTAACAGTGTGTCTACACACAGAAATAAAATGGTGTGTGAATCATCAAAACACCTACATTAAAATACAGCTAGCAGTAAAAAAAATCTTAAAGTTAAAGCATGTGGTTTCATCATAAACACCAACTCCTGAACTTGGAGCATCTTCTGATGGACTCAGTGTGATCGCTGCTGCCTGGAGAAAGTTCCCTCACAGATACAAGACATGCAGCATCCAGCAGCTGGAGGCAGGAGATGAAGTTTACCTGCAGAAGCATCACCCACTCTGCACAGGTGCATAATCAAACCACTGTGACCGTGTGTGGACCACACAGACATGGCTGGACGTCTACAGAAAGCATGAAGCTTCCTAAAGATATTTCTCAGAGCTTGTACTTCAAGGGAGACATAATTATGTAAAACATGCTGTTGACTTATATTTGCACATTTTTGTGTGTTTTCTATAAAATGTATTAACTCACACGTTCATCACATTTACTGGAAATGTTTAATTACATCAAATGTTTACTTCAAAATGGATCTGTTTCATTACAAGTTTATTTCTTACCTGAAATTCATTTAACTTTTATTTGGACAGGGTTAATCCTTGTTAATGAAATATGTTACATCAAATGTTTACTTTAAAATGTGATTAATTTCATCATGTTTACATGTTAGTGCTGAATCAAATGTTTCATGAATGTTTACCACATTTTTATTAAATGAGAAAAAACAACCACTTATGTTATTATTCAACTGTAAAAATATTTCAAAACAAGGAGTGCAGCAAATATTTTTTTTAGTAATTCTTTACGTTACCTGAAGTGCTTGAATTAAATGTAACATGAATGTTTAACATGTTGAAATTTTATTACATTTGAAAAAAAAAAGTGTATGTGGTGAAATTGTTCATACAACACATCAACAGTATCAGTGAAGGCATTAGACAAGGTTTTATGTGACATGTTAAAAAGATGGCAGAGATGTTGAACAGGTAGATCAAGTCTAAGACGCATTAGTGTGAGCAGAACCATTTGAAATTGTGATATTTTTTTTTATGTGGGCAGAAAAGGCCTGACAAATTCAAACAATGACAACAATACGGCAAAGCAATGAAGTCCTGTATAGTACCTGACTTTTTTTGTGTCACCCCTAAGAAATTCTTTGTCTAGCTGTTTTTTATTCAGCTCTGACCTGAGCTCCCTGTTTTCCTGTAAGAGACGATTAATTTCTGCTCTTCTTTGTTCGCACAACTGACATTCTGTTTGTCGCCTTTTTGCTGCTGGTTCATCTTCCTCCTCCCCATCTGCAGCGACAGTGATGTCCTCTCGTGGGGTTTCCACCGCAGACTCCACAACTTGCTCATGCTCCTCTCCAGCAGCCTCCACAAGCTGTGTGTGCTCATCTCCTGCTGCCTCCACCACCTGCTGATGATCATCTCCTGCCTCCATCACCTGCTGATGATCATCTCCTGCTGCCTCCACCACCTGCTGATGATCATCTCCTGCTGCCTCCATCACCTGCTGATGATCATCTCCTGCTGCCTCCATCACCTGCTGATGATCATCTCCTGCTGCCTCCATCACCTGCTGATGATCATCTCCTGCTGCCTCCATCACCTGCTGATGATCATCTCCTGCTGCCTCCATCACCTGCTGATGATCATCTCCTGCTGCCTCCATCACCTGCTGATGATCATCTCCTGCTGCCTCCATCACCTGCTGATGATCATCTCCTGCTGCCTCCATCACCTGCTGATGATCATCTCCTGCTGCCTCCACCACCTGCTGATGATCATCTCCTGCTGCCTCCACCACCTGCTGATGATCATCTCCTGCTGCCTCCACCACCTGCTGATGATCATCTCCTGCTGCCTCCATCACCTGCTGATGATCATCTCCTGCTGCCTCCACCACCTGCTGATGATCATCTCCTGCTGCCTCCACCACCTGCTGATGATCATCTCCTGCTGCCTCCACCACCTGCTGATGATCATCTCCTGCTGCCTCCACCACCTGCTGATGATCATCTCCTGCTGCCTCCACCACCTGCTGATGATCATCTCCTGCTGCCTCCATCACCTGCTGATGATCATCTCCTGCTGCCTCCACCACCTGCTGATGATCATCTCCTGCTGCCTCCACCACCTGCTGATGATCATCTCCTGCTGCCTCCACCACCTGCTGATGATCATCTCCTGCTGCCTCCACCACCTGCTGATGATCATCTCCTGCTGCCTCCACCACCTGCTGATGATCATCTCCTGCTGCCTCCACCACCTGCTGATGATCATCTCCTGCTGCCTCCACCACCTGCTGATGATCATCTCCTGCTGCCTCCACCACCTGCTGATGATCATCTCCTGCAGCCTCCACTGCTTGTTGATTTTGCCTTTCCATCACTTCCTTCATCTTCCCCTTGTGCTCTGCTGTAACGTCTCTTTCACCTCGGAGTGTCCCAAGTGCAGTGTTGGAGCCCAGTCGGGATTTGACTCATCCATCTCATAAGAAGATTTGCCTTGAAGAGAACGCAGATCAGTAATATAATTATTGCCAGAAAACATTACTGTCATCCATCTAGTATATTATTTTTTTAGTTGAAATTACTGAAGTTCCATTAGTAGATTACCTTATTTTAATGGTGATGTATAAATGTCATAAAAATGTACTACCCTTAAATATTCAGACACATTTTGTTAAAAGATGAAGTACTTTCAATCAATCAATCAATCAATCTTTATTTATAGAGCCCTTTTCAGCAGCCAGAAGGTGCACAAAGTGCTGAACAATACAGAAATAAAACAAACAATAAAAAATAACAATAAAAAACAGCCAGTTAAAAATTAAAAACAATTAAGACCTAACAACAATTAAGACCTAACAAGAATGTCAAAGAACTACTGTACTAGGTATTAAAAGCCTGCCTGAATAAAAAGGTTTTAAGATTAGATTTAAAAGACTCCATATGAGTGATGGAGCGCAAGTCCAGAGGTAGCTTATTCCAGAGACTGGGTGCAACGACAGAAAAGGCCCGGTCACCCCAACGTTTGTAGTTGGACTTTGGGATGGACAGGAGAAATGTATTAGATGATCTCAGTGTTCTCCTATATTCACGGACAGTTACGAGATCAGTCAAATATAGTGGGGCAAGACCATTGAGTGCTTTAAAAGTGAATAATAAAATTTTGATATACTTTAATATGTAATATGTTGAAATTTGAAAATTGAGATGAGTTACTCATTTTTTGTTACTTATAGATTATTCTTTGAATAGATTGTTTGGAAAAGGGGCAGATATAATAAGATAGTTTCTTCTTTCTGCTGCCTTTCATTTTATATTTTCTTTTTTTTGTCTTTGTTGGGTATTTATTTTGATAAAATGAATAAAGAAATAAATTAATAATAAAAAACAATATGCTACAGTCAATGTGACAACACAATCAACTTTAAACAGTTTATTTTAAAATAACACAGATGTCCGACCTAAACTTGGTTGACCCACTATGCACTGAACTCGACCAAAACATGATACACCTTGACAAAATGGCACAACTCCAGTAAACTGATTTAAAATACTCACCTGAATGGAAATGTCTGGAACAAACAAGCATGTATCTTGTGATGTTGGAGAACGTTACATCAGGACGTCTCACTGCTGATATCCATGCCATTCGTCTCCTTTTTGTTATGGCCGACACAAGATCGCCCTCGCGTTGTTTCCAGGTAGGGAAACTATAAAACGACAGTCCATTTTCTATTTTTTTACCTTTTCTGTCGTGTGAACGGACATTGCATCCTATTACACAGCAATTTCGGACCATTGCTAAACTGTTGAAACCTGATTCGAACAGAGTACGAGCGACCAGGAAAAATGGTGGATCGACAAAAAACTACAAAAAAAACTACCCACAATGCTGTGCGCGGTGGACCAGTGACGTCACGCTCCAAAGCTCTATATGGCTCTGCTCTCCCATGGTCTGTAATTCAAATTCAAGCTCTGTTTTTATTGGCTGGAAAATGGCAAGTCACCTTTTCTTTTTAGAAATGCTTATTTACCACCTGGAGAAGCAAGGGGACAATATTTTTTTTTTTTTTTCAGAGATTACCTGGCTAACATCAGTCTGTCAGGAGGTAGTGACAGAGTGAAGAAATATGTTTATAAAAAAAGCTACATACTGCAGCTTTAATGCTTTAACTGGTGATATGTGACTTATCTGTGCTGCTGATCTCTTGCCTTTAAGCTGCTGTATTCATACTACAGACTCATGTTCAGGCTGCTGTTTAATACACCATATTATTATTAGTGTTTAGTTTATATCTTGGATCCTTGTATAGTTTCTTTTTATACTATTGTTGGATGTAACTGGGACCTTCATTGCACCTCATGTACCACATGTGTTGAGAATGATCGTGTCCATTCATTCGTGTGTTCACTCCTGACCAGTTGGGATCTGTGGGTTAGAAGCTGGTGGAGTTGAGCAGTTTGGTTCTGTTCCGATGAATGTTGGACGTGGGGTTAATTCGACTGACATTTGTCTGGGGGGGGGGCAGTTTAGGCTGAGCTTTGGCTAAACCGAGGTCTAGAACACAACTCTCCACTACTTTTCTACAGATAAAACTTCTGAAACGTTGTGACTTTTGATATGAGCACCACCATTTTATCAGTGGCCCCCACTGGGGCCCCTCCTTTCAGGAGCTGGGCTCCTTTAAAATTAAGTGGCTCAAAAGATATCTCCTAAATCCAAACACTTTGAACTTCATTTCAACACACGTATCTGAAGCATTGGTTGGTTTGTCTTTTATTTTAAGGTGTAACTACAACATTGACAAAATCCCGGTCAAACTCTCCAACTTCCACAAACAGCTGCTGGACTCTGGTTCACAAACACAATTTCTCCCCACACAAATACTATATCTGGAATAACAAAGACATCTGTTTTAAACATAAATCTATTTTCTTTTTTTAATGGTTTGACAGAGGAATCGTTCATGTAGCCTACATCAGTTATTCAACAAAGACGGCAACACTTACTCTTATAGTGAATTTTTAACTACATATCATTTTCCAGTACTACCAAGAGAATTTGCAATTGTGTTTGATGCCATTCCATCTGGTGTGAAAATATTGATGTCAAATCCTGTACAAAACAATACGGAGTATACTGAATATGCATTGGTAACTCTGACCCTTTTTTAAGCGAAAAAACAAATAAATGTATTAGAGAACTAATAGACTGTATTAGTAAACCTGCTTCTATATCCTTCTGGGATAATTTATTTAATGATATCTGTTGGAAAAATGTTTGGTTGTTACCTAGAAAATACTTTATAACTAATAAGATTCGAGAAGTGTCCCTAAAGATTCTGCATAAATGTTATCCTGTAAACTATATATACCGTCCAAACGTAGACCCAATGTGTTCACTCTGCCACAGCTCTGAGGAGACCATCATCCATCTCTTCTGGGACTGTTCTCATACTCAGGTGTTCTGGAAAGACATTTTCTTGTTTGTAAATAGAAAGTTAGAAATTGACCTATCACTTGACGCTAAAACCATACTGTTTGGGTTCTTTTGTTTAAATACAGTATATCACGTAAGAAAGTTTTTGTTGTAAATTTAATACTACTAATAGCAAAATTTTACATCCACAGCTAAATTCTCCATGTTAAAACCTAGATTTATAGTGTTTTCTACTTATATTTCTTCTTACTTATCTACTTTAAAGTATTGTACAAATGCAAAAGCCCTAACTAAAACACTGTAATGAATTTTTGTTGTAAGCTGCCAAAAAAACCCAAAAAACTTTCATGTGATTATTTGCATTTTTTTTCTTCTCTCTTTTTTATTATGCATGCCTTAAAGCCCCACTGACATGATTTTTTAATTTTCATAAAATTGCTCAAAATATATACTGTATCTTTTATCATTTAAATATGTTCGTTTTTACGAACAAAATGATAAATCACTTTAATTTTGCTTTAAAAGTGATTTTGAACTTCAAGCCGTGTTTAATCATGGGAAATCCGATTACACGTGAACGCACCATCTGTGATGTAACACAGGGCAGAGCTCTGGGCTTGTCACAGTGCGCGCGTGTGAGCAGCTCACATGAAGGTCAGTCTAAGACTTGGCACATGTGTTACATGTTGTACAATTGTTCTATTTTTGCAAAAATAATATGACAGTAACCTTCCACTTATTTTGTTCGATTTATGTTCCCCCTGGCTATTGTCTTTTTTCATTGTTGTATTCAATTTTATTGTTATCTTTTGTGATGTTGATAATAAAGATAAAAAAAAAAACCATGAAGGTCAGTCTACAGCATCAGACCTAAATTAGATCCTGTTGTTTCTTGTTCCATCACCCAAACTATTTTCTGCTTCCCAAAATGAAGACAAATAGTTCAAATCTTCACATAGATTGATAAATTCATCGGGTTTTAAAATGTCCGCTATTAAAGACACCAGAGCCCTCTGCCTCTCACTCTGCACACTACAGCCCCCAGTATAGCTCCGCGTTTGGCCGAGCGCCACGCCGTGTGAGCGCCGCGGCACAAGCCTTTGAACGCGGGCGTGAACGCGCCAAGCTCAAATTTTACGCGCGCGCGTTGTCTCACAATAAACTGCCCGGCGGCGGACTGTTTTATATGAGACATAAATATATTAAATTCCTCTTCTTCATCGCTGATCGGACTTTTCTTTTGTTTTTTTTGCCAAAAGTCAAGTGATCGCTTGAAGCGGTCACCATTCGCTTCCTTCTTCGATGAGGAGGAATGAATGAACTTGTCACGAGCGAACTAAAGTCATGTCCAACGTGGATGCGCCAGCTTCTAAATATTTCCTGCTGTGTGGGCTGAAGGACCAGCGCTCCCTGTTTTAATTTTATTTTTTTTAGAACTTTTTATTAACATATAAACACAGAAAACCGCTGTGCAGCCATCTGCCTTTTCTTCTCCCACCCGACATGTCAATCAATTCAGTAGGCGTGTCAGCAAATGACCAATCAGCGACCTCAGTTTGTCCCGTAGGTAAACGCTCCGGCCTGCTGCTGCTCAAATTATGTCAAGAATTTGGAGCTTCACGCTGGAGCGTCACGCTGAGCTATATTGTGAACTGCCTGCGCGCAGCACGCGCACGTTGAGCGGCGTGCTGCACAACGAACAGCTGGAGCCTTACGTCACAGATGGTGCGTTCGTGTGTAATCGGATTTCCCATGATTAAACACAGCTTGAAGTTCAAAATCACTTTTAAAGCAAAATTAAAGTGATTTATCATTTTGTTTGCAAAAACGAACATATTTAAATGATAAAATATATATATTTTGAGCAATTTTATGAATAGTTAAAAAATCATGTCAGTGGACCTCTAAGTCTCGAGCCATGTTTGTCATTGTAGGATTTTGTTGTAGCCTACTTGTTTTGTATTTAAAAGAAAGAAAGAAAAAAAAAAGAGCTGGGCAAGAAAACATGGAGTCGTCAGAAAGTGAGGGTTGTCTTTTATTTAAATCAGACAACGGTGAAGCGCCCACACCTGCCTCCACCCTCATTCGCCTCATTCTGGGCCCTTGAGCAAGGCACCTAACTCCCACCATCTGCTCCCCCAGCTCTCTGCTCCACACAGAGGGCTGTGGTAGCTCAGTGGTCTGTGTCTTTGTGTGAGTTGTTCTCTGTGGCTGTGGAGCCGAAACATGAAGAAAAGATTTGTCAGAAGAAAAGCAGCAAAATAAAAGTCCTTGATCACTTTTTAAATTTATTTTCCCTGGAATGAAAAGCATCTTGTCCTCAGCAGCCTCCAAACTGGTTCAGATTAAGACCCAGCTTTGGTCAGTCTCCTGCAACAATCTGAGCATGACTCTCACCTACTACCACCTGAGGAGTACCGGTACATGCAGGAGGACTGGCGGTGGCTGCAGAGATATTTTGCTAACAGACAGACAGAGGCGGCGGGTGATGCTGTACCTCCTCCTGAGTGGGCTGTTTGTGCTCGGAGCTCCTCCCCGCCCTCACCCCCCGGGTCTTAAAGTGCCGTCCTCCCCGGTGGTCCTGCTCACTCCAGCAGGGGACATGTTGCTGCACGCGCTGGTAGGACTGTTGACTTGTGTGCTCGTTGTGTCGTCACGGCAGCCTCATGCAGACCCTCGGCGGTTCTGATCTGCTGACCTGGTCTTCTTTAACTCTGCAGTTCGTGTGGATGCTGTCAGGATGTGCTTCAGACTTGTGTTCGGGTTTTGTTTTCGGCCGACCCAGACGAGAAGACGGGACTTCAGGACGACCAGAGTGTGAGTACAGTTCTTAAAGACCCCACCTGAACCCCCTGACAGCTGGCTCATTTAGGAGGAAAATGACACAGAGGCGATTTAGTGGGGCACCACGGGGGGCCCGGCCCCAAAAATATTGCATGTCAAACTATATATATATATATATATATATATTTTTTTACTGTTTTTTTTTCATTTTAATTTGTTCTTATACATTTTTATGTACTTTTACTACTGTTAATATCATAATTGTTACTATTGGTGTGTGTTACTGTTTCTGTACATTTTTAAACTTTTATGCTGTGTGTGTGAAGCACCTTGATAACAGTTTATCTGTTTTAAGCTGTGCTATAGAAATAAAATTGACTTGACTTGACTTATACAGCAAAAAATACGGTACATACAGTAAAAAAAACAAACATTTTTTTAAACCTATGCAGTCACAAGGGTTGGAAACAATAAAATTTAAATTG
>JBBPBX010021869.1:0-41956 GCA_038048925.1 Garcialebias charrua
CTATTCAATCTGAATAAGTAGATTAATTAAGGATAAAGAGGTCAGTATTAATATTGACCTCCTCATAATTCTTACATCTGGTGGCTCGTACCGGTTCTGAAAGTTTATTGATATATTTGTGGTCTCTCATGAACTATAACGTCATGTTTGCATAAGAGGATCCAAGTTTTAAACTCTGAGGATAATAATTTTGGCTGGAAGTGTTCAAAGCAGGCAGATTCTGCATGTTTTTATCATTTGAGGCTGAGGAATTGTTATTCGTTTCAACTCTGTCACACGCTGTTGGAAGCATTCAGGTGAGGTTTTGTCAGCCGTGGTCTGTGGGGGTTCTGGTTCGGTCCAGTTCACGCAGACTCCTGTACAAAGCTTTGTTTGACCGCCGAGTCAAAAGCCTGAAAGCTAATTTAACATCTACAAGATTGCTGTTGTGGTATTTTACATGTTAGAGCAGGTCATAGAAGCATATTACTGTAGAACGTAGTCGGATAGTGGTTCTGAAACCCGAATTCTGCTCCTTTAAAGTGGACGGAACCGACCTTGACGCGCTCCGAGTGAGTCCGTGTTTGTTCAACAGCTGCAGTGCTGTGTTACTGAGCGTAACTAAGTTGGCCTATCTAGGTGTGTTCGCCGCATGTTTCAGAATTTTGGGAAGTTAAATTGTAGCGTTTGAGTTGTTTTAAGAGTCTATAAAGTTGTGGTCTGCTGTGCAAGCTAACGTTAAGAAGACGTGTCTCATGTCCGTTTATGAGCTGTGATTGGATGATACGAGTGCTGTGTGCTGTGAATCACTCTTGTAGCGAACGCTGATTCGCTGTTGTGTGCTGTCAATCACTCTTGTGGCGAACGCTGATTCGCTGTTGTGTGCTGTCAATCACGTCGCACGCCGTTGCGACCAGCCCATTTTGTCGTCATTTCCGGCACGACATTGGTCGAAGGTAAGGATCTACATTCGCCATGTATGCTTGTAGAATGAACTACTGACGCTGTGATTGATTTGTTGACGCCACGTATGTTGTAGCGAGCTCCGCCTCGCAAGCACTGAAGCTGGTGACGCGCTACGCACGCTGCGTTGGCCCGCCCATTTTTGTCGTCACTTCCAGGTGCCGCACTTTGAGTGACAGGTCACACTCGCTGGTTCACACTCGTTCACACACGAACACACACTTAAACACTCATCTGAAGCCATCAACACTGTCTAGCAACATAAACTTGTCTCTGACAAGAACGCGGTTCGAGCAATTATCACGTTCTTACTGAAAACTAACCCTAATAGGTTGTTTTCTTTCCATGTACTGATTTAAACTCAGTCGCTTCGTGATAACATACTCGACGCTGCCCCCTGCTGGACGTTAATAGATGAGTTTTCTCTCAACACCTCATAAAGTCAGCATTTTTTATGGTAAAAATTACCAGCTTTAAAATTGTTCTGTACACAAACAAAAAATCCTGTTTATTTTAAATAAAGAATTTTTGAATAACAGAGGTACAGACGAACAATTGATGCTCATTTTAAATACTGAAGAGATTTAAAATAACACTCAAAAAGCATCTTTTATTTGATTTTCAAATTAAATAAAAAAAAAAAAAAATGATGGAGAACAGAGAATTTCCACATTAAGCTCTTCACATCTCTGAATTTTAAACAGAATTGTTGTACATCTGTACACTTTTAGTTAAAAATTGCATTTTTAACGTTTTTCTGTGTAAAATTAACGAACACTCGTTTATTTTAAATAAAAAATTGTTTAAAATAACGAACAGAACGTCCTTTTTCACTCCTGATAACTGTCAAATGCAGTACAAAATCAGTTTCACTGAGACTGCAAGACATCTTTTTAAAGGCATGCTCAAGCAGCATCCTGTCACATTTTAGTGAAGTCATTGCATTTAAGTCAGCCCTCTTTTATAAGCGTTTGAGTAAGAAAAAACGGAAATCAGGCTGCTTGGGTTAGTTAGTAACTGTTGTTTGAACGTAAGTTCTATTTTAAAGTTAACACTGCAAGAGTGCATTTAACTTTTACAAAGTTCATTGAGGGTAAAAACCTGAAATAAGGTACCTATGAATACTTATTACACAGTGAAACGCGTAAACCTCAGCTGATTAGTTTATTTGACTCAGTGCTACATTAAAAGTGAATATTTATTTGCAAACACTAACATGAGAACAATCTTTTGATTTTTTTCACACAAAATCAAAACTAAAAGATGGGAGATAACAATTATGATCAAGCTTTACAGCTGCTCACAGCAAAGCTTGAATCGTTAAGGCTTAGTAACATTCGCAGAAGAGAAACTTTTCAACAAGAAAAACTTAAGTTAAAACGTGAGATCAAACGAATTCAAAACAAAAAGATGGGAGATAACGATTGTGATGAAGCTTTACAGCTGCACACAGAAATACTTGAATTGTTCAGGCAAGATAACATTCGCAGAAGAGAAAATTTTCAACAAGAACAACTTGAGTTAAAAAGTGAGATTGAGCAATTAAAAATAAAACGGCGTGCTATAAATGGTTTTGATGTTCGTCAACTCCCTGACCCGATCTGGTTAAAAACAAAACCAGAGCGTGAACTACATTACCAAAAAAAGGTCAAATCCCACTCGCTGGAGCTGGAAGGGACAAGTTCATCAACTCCCTCTCCTAAAAAAGGCGAGAAAAAACATGTTTTTCAAACTAACAAACCACAACAGGAACCTGCCCGCTGGAACAATGAGCCAGAGTGGCTCAGACAAGACCCAGAGTACATAAAACGATTTCAAAGGACGAGCACACGTCCTGTCCCTGCACCTCGGACGAAGCTGCCCGAGATAAGCAAAAAACCACAAACGGTGGACGCCCGCTCTTTAAGTGACCCTCCGCGGTCTACACCGAGCAAAGGCCCTGCCCCCGCACTGCGGACTGGACAGTCCGGGAGTAGCAAAAGGTCACAGAAGTTCCAGGAAAAAGGCAACGCACCACTAAGCTCTGAGGAGATAGTGGACAAAAGTTGGTTGTTTGAAAACTTGAATGATACAGAGGATGACCAAACTGGTACAATGTGTGACCTTGTCTTTGATAACTCAGAGCACATGGATAACTCAGCGCACGCTACTACCAACATTGCCATGGATGTTGACAGCAAACCAATTGCTGACACACAACAACATCCTGAAGGTCATGATGCTGACAGCCAACAAGATGCTGACAGTAAACAAGATTACACAGCCAGAGTCACACGTGAACAGAAACGTGGACAAAGACCTGTGAGGTTTCTGTGTAACTTTATGCAAAGGGGGGTGGCTAAGAAAGCCTACCTGCCCATCACACTGGAAGGTGTCCTTGAGCGTGAAGCCCTCCTGGATGGCAGTTCTGATATAACTATTATGTCGGCCAAGCTGTTCGAGGAGCTGAGGACCGCCGCTAACGGTGTTGACAGGCAAATACCCTTTGAGAAATGTGCTATTAAGCTACAGGGTCTCGCAGAGACGGGAACAACCCTAACAGCTATGGCTATGGTTCACATGAAGATTGGCGAAATGACACTACACCACCCGGTGTACGTGTCTACACTTGACTCATTCCCATTTTTGGTTGGCCAAGATTTTATAAACCGCTTCAACGCGATTATAGATTATGGTCAACAGGAAATGTGGGCAACAGTGAGAAAACCCCTGCCAATAAAAGTGCCTCCTCGTTGTGGTACAGACTGCCTAACCGCAGGTACCGCAGTGGCCACGAGGGACTCCCCAACCGTGGTCACAAGCCCGGTAAGTGAACCTTCAACTACAGGTGAGACAGAAGAGACCCAAAAGTTGGACCAATCTCTGGCCCAACAAGAGAACCTCCTCTGTGAGCTGACACATTCAGCACTCCCTGACCACTACCTACCACAGGTAGTGAAAGGTGTTGAGATCCAAGGATCCCACACCGATGACGCTGTACTGTCCTCTGAGACGGGTAATTCGGCAATCAACCAAGCTTTCAATGAAACCTTGGTTCAAGGGCATCTGAGTCCAGAAGATGACAGTCAACCAAACGCTGACAGTCACTTGGACATCATTGTTGCAGACTACGAGGACCCCTCTTCAGACAAGAAGGGGGCAAACTCACATTACCTACCACAGGTAGAGAAAGGTGTGGAGATCCAAGGACCCCACACCGAGGCTGCTGTACTGTCCCCTGGGACAGGTAAATCGGCTATCAGCCAAGCTTTCAATGAAACCTTGGTTCAGGAGCATTTGAGTCTAGAACTAGTCAGAAATGACATAGTTTTTACCGACTCAAAGAGCCTCTCTTCAGTCGAGAGGTGGGAAGACACACACAACGACAGTGACCCATCGCAGTCTGTACAATCAGACACACCTGCGACTGCGCCGACGGTTGTGACACACCTGAATTACACGGAAAGAGGTAAACGTAAGAAGATACGTTGGCCAAAACCTAAACGATTCCTGTGTACCGTCTTCTCTCAGCTGCGCGAACAGCTTAAACTAAACGGTGGCATCCTAACTTGTGCCCATGGACGGACGTCCTCACCTGTGTTCGTGGTCCCCCATGACCAAAGGGGGGTGATGTTAGGCCATGCCAAAGACAAAGATTTGAATGTACACCTCAGAAACACTTTTGCTTTCGCCCAGAAAAACCTGGAAAGATCCGCTGAAGGACGTAAGGCGTACTATGACCAAAAGGCCTCTCACAATGAACTCCAAGTGGGAGACAGAGTCTGGTACTATACGTTCGCCCCAGCAACCGGGAAAGGAGGGTCCGAGACCGGAACTCTCGCCCGCAAACTAATGCCCAGGTGGACTGGACCTCATCTGATAACAGACAAAGTGTCCTCAGTCGTCTACGAAATCAAAATCAGCAAAGGCCGCAAAGAGCCAATTGCTAAATGGGTACATCGAAATCAGATCAAACCTTACAAGGCGTTCAATGACTCCACAAAAGACAAAGATCTCACAAACACACCGACTTCATGGGATAATAAGGTCGTCCAAACACAAGTTAGTAAATAAACTAATCAGGTTTAAACTACCGTACTTTCCCACCCTATAAGTCGCATTGTCCAATTTGAACTTAGAAACGCTAAGCCTAAAACCCACAACAAAAACTAACCTTAACAACCGTTTAAATCCACGAGATTTAATTTTGACCTCGGTCATAAAGTTGAGACTGTTTTTCTTGTGTGTTGCATTTTGGAATCTGACGACAAGAGTGTGTCGAAGCAGTGAAACGTTGTTTCCTTGTTGTTTAGTCATTACTGTTGTCATTAGTTGAGATATTGTTTGGTTCTGAACACTCCCAGCCAAAAGGTTTTGTATTAACATTGGTTAATGAATGATATGGATTTAACTATGCCAACATGCAGTTCGTTTTGTTAAATCTCAATCGTCGAAGAGTCAATGTAGTTTAAAGCTACTCAAGGTACCATAAACTACACTGGCCTCACAATTTCTAAATTGAACCGATTCGATCGTTTCTATTCTAGATTATCTATTCATTTTGATGAGTCTCGCCATAGACTTCAAAATTGATTAGGAATACCAAATCCTACGTCGTTCGTCTAAAAGACAACAGACATTTAGATCAAACTATATTTCATTTTTCTATTTTAGTTTAACCTAAACTAAGTAATGAATGGAGGAATAGTTTGGAATTAGAGGCCTTCGTTACAGAAGCCCTCCAAAATTTTATAGGTACAGATCCCTATATCTAATTTTACAGAATTGATCCACCCCTTAATTGGTAATTGTAGCTGATCTAAACCATGATAGCTTACATACCAGGTGCATATAGGTAAGGCTTAATGTAAAATCCCAATCATAAGCCCACCTTAAAAACCACATAATTGCATGACACATAGAACCAGAGTGGCACTGACTGGAAACCAACCAGCCAACAACCTTCGATGTGGGACCTGCAGCTCCAACGCTTGGTCTTCAACCTCCATCCAAGGGTCGCCTCCTCTGCGTCAATCGAGGGATCCCCTCTACATGCTGATTATGAAAACAATTGTTGCTGATCAATCAACAAAACTAATCGTTGTGGAATTACTGCTGTGGAATTACCGCTGTGGATTATAAGACTTTGCTTTCCAAGGGATCACAGACTTTGTTTTCCAAGAGTTAACAGACTTTGTTTTCCAAAGGATTAAAAGCTTTTCGCAATGGGATTACCTCTGAACAGTATGGAATTTCCAAAACTTTATGGGATTATAATTTTTGATTTTTCTTTTCCACTTGCTGGATTACTTCAAGATCAAAGACAGTTCAAGGTTTCCTTTCGTGTTGGACCCCATCCCCAAGGACTGGCGATGGCTTCCAAAAGGGGGGAGATGTAATGGACCTACCCAGGGTCAAATTAGGGTTTTTGAACTGTCCAGTGATGACCTTTACTGACCTCTCAGTAAAGCAAGACATTTACTACAAAATCATTCATTTAGCTATAATCTGATAAATATAGTCACCAAAAGAGACTATTTCTATCTTTGATTTTATCCTAATGTGATCAAAAGAATAACTTTTGTCATTTTCATGATGTGTGCTTTTAAGCTGTGTTATTCTGTGAGAGTTAAACTGTGTCCACTGCTGTGTTAAAGGGAAATATCGGGTCACAGAGACCCGACTGTTTTGTTTAGAAATAAGAAGACAGTTTAATCAGTTGTTTTTCATGAACAAGGCTCCAGCTTTCTCTGTCTGTTCCTAAACATTTCCCTCTGCTCTGGCTTTAACCTTGGGTATGATAAGGCAAGTGAACTCCTCTCTGTGTTCCTGTCTTTTTAAGTTCTAACTGTGCGGAAACGCTTCAGTCTTTGAATGGACAGAGAGTTTGAATGGACGGAGACCTGAAAGCTCTCTGCCTTGCAGCTGGTCAAGCTTGGTCAAGAGCCAAAGACTAACTTGTCAGCTAGAACTGATGGACGCCTCCATCCAGTTCCCCGAGCAAAAGCTCCAAAGTTCCTAATGAACTTTCTTTGAGAAACATCTCGTCTTGAAGTCAGCCAGAAGCTGCCACATGTTTCTGACGGCTGACGCGGATCCGAGGAGACGTTGGAAGTAAACGACCAGTTCAGACGTACGAGGGCCGGAAGGACTCTGTGCACCTGGGAGGCTGGTAAATCTTTATCAGACGCATCGTCAAAAGGTAAAGCTGTTTACAAACGTACCTGGGATTTAGCCGAAGTCGGATGGAAAGTGTCATCTCTGGTTACACTCGAGATAAATAACTTAATCTCTCCAACCTCTTATTCCTCCTACTCTTTCCCCTCTCTATCTAAGCTGGAAACTATATTTTTAAGCTGAAATGCCCCTCAGACTAAATATGTGTAACATCCAATATTGAAGTCTGTTGTGTTGAATTTAAGTGTGCTGACGTTTTAATTTGAAAGAAAGTGAAATCATGTCAATCAAGTGTAATGGTGTTAATTTAGTTGATTTATTTTAAATAAATGATAGTGTCTCTTTGACATATCAAACTAAGTTAACGTCTTTGTCACTTAATGGCTCTGTTTATTTATCCATCATAAAGATCACAGAGATATTGGGTAAACTGAAAAAGAACAGAATCCGTGAATTTACTATTCAATCTGAATAAGTAGATTAATTAAGGATAAAGAGGTCAGTATTAATATTGACCTCCTCATAATTCTTACAAATGTGAATACACACCTTCCGCTGGCAGAAACTTCACATCGGCCAAACGGTGTCAGAAGTTTATTGTCATTTAGAAATATATATTTTTAAAGATGAGCTGCACTTTTATCAATGTCGTTACATTTTTCACTTCAGAATTCACTTCTTGTTCCTCATCAGTTACAAGACATGTTTAATGAACTCTCTCTTAAGATGCAATTTGATTCATTTAGTGTTTATTTTTGCCTTTTGGTTCAGAAACATTAAAATTATCATTTGGTAGGAAACCAGAATGCTTGTAAAATGTTTATCTTTGCTTAAATTTTTTAAGAATCTCTGCATCTGTTGGGGTATATGTGTGGGACAACCTGCTAGTGTTCCTTGAAGGAGTGTTTGTGTAATAAATGTGAAATAAATGTCAGGTTGAGGACAGTTGGACCCGACATAAAAGACATAAAAGACAAAAAAGACAAAAATAGGGAAAAACTGAAACGTGAAATAAGAAGAAACCAACAACATGGAAGAAAAATCCCAGACAAAACCTAAAAGTAGCAGAACTTTAGCTAATGTAAGCTAAAATGAGTAAAAACAGCCACAAACAGCAAATATACTGAAACAGATTTCCAATGGAATTATGTTTTTAAAGGATTTGACGAGTTCTCTGTGTCTCTGTAAATAATGTTGAATGTTATAAAAAGTATAAAAGTTAATAAAATCAAAAAACAATATCTGTTTGTTGGTTTTCTAAAACTGCACAAAGCAGCAGGAACTGTTTTTTAACACAAAGCTCCTAGATTTATCTAATCTGAAGGTGGGGGAGGAGCACTGTAGACCCATCTGTGCCAGATATTGAACATTGATCGATTTGCCTGTTTATCGACAGTGTCCGCTCTTCGTTGCTCCTCCTGACCCGTTAATGGGATGAGCATCACCTGAGCCCTGCAAATCACATCCAAGTGACAGGAAGTGGAGCTGAGGACAAGGCTTCAATCTAATTAACACATTTACATGTTGAGAACTTTGCTTTGTCCTGCTGGTTTGTTCATTTATATTAAACAGAGAAAAGATTTCTGCATTTTGAACGTAAAACAAAAAATAGATGTAATTACAGTATACCAAATTAAAACAATTTCTCCTGGAAAAAATAAATAAATAAGAATTTCATCTGGGCATTTGTTTAGTTGGGGTCTGAATGTTTAATGTTTTATGTTTAAATGATGTCTATTTTAAAAAATTGTAAAAAATAATAAAAAGTTTAAAAAAAAAAAGATTTTCATCTTCATAAGAGGAAAATATTAAATTAAAGGCCTACCATTTCTCAAATATATTGCCCACCACTCTGTATGCCGAAGTTTTAAACAAAGATCTTGTGAGATATCTTAGCGGTCGTGTATGTCAAGAGGATAACTCTCAGCTACTACCACACCAAATCTTAAGTCAGTACCTGTAAAAATGATAACAGTGGAATCATTTATGTGTTTGCTAAAGTTAACTAGAGAAATTGCATTTCCTCTGAAATTGCAGTGTAAAGTTTACATTTGCAATTTACTTTTTGTTTACAGAAGAACTTGCTGAAGAACAGCTAAAATTAAAACAACATGCTATAATGTAGATGAAATGGAAGAAGAAGCCTAAGTTAGCATAAGAACGCAGAAAAAACACATATTTGATGAATTATGTTTAAATTAGCAGAAATGAGAACAAAAATTAGGAAATTAACTAAAAAATGCTGAAATTAGAAGAAAAAATGGTTGAAAATTAGCTGACAGGCAGAAAGAAGCTTAAACTACCAGAAGGAAATGGAAAGAACTGAAATGAGCTCAAAAATGTGGATTTAGGTGAAAGGCTAAAATTTGCATAAAACAGCCAAATAATCGCTGAAATAACTGAAAAAGCTGCATAATTAAGCTGAACGGAGTATAACCAGCTGAAATTATCAGAAAGAAGTCAATTAGGCTGAAAGTAGCAAAAATTAGTACAAAAGAGTGGAGATTATCTGAAAAACCCTGAAATTAGCAACAAAAAACAGCTGAAAAGTAGTTAAAAGGCAGAAAGAAATGTAAATGATCATTTGTAGAGAGCACATTTTTGCTGAATTAGGCTAAAAAAATGTTAAATTATTGCAAAAAAATGTGGATTAGCTGAAAATGTTCAAATTAGCAGTAGCTGAAATATCAAAAAATGCTGAAACTTGCTGAAATAAACTGAAAAGAGCATAACAAACTAAAATTCAACCTGGAGAGATTCACAAAACGAGAGAGAGAATACAATTAAAATGTTTTATTGATTAAGGTTTCTTTGGCGCTCGGGTCCCGGTGGAGGGCATGCATGCCGGACTGCTGAGAGCTTGAATGTCCGGCATAGGGAGATAGATTATGGATATCTACCCCCAAAAAAGAATAGCATAAAAACAGCTAAATAGTTTCTGAACTCGTAGAAAAAGCTAAAAACTGTAGAAATAAGCTGAAAGGAACATAACAAGCTGAAATTAGCCAAAGTTAGAAGAATCACAAAAATGCTGTACGGTAGTTGGCTGAAAGATCCTGAAAGCAGCACGAAACAGCTGAAACAACAGCTAAAAGTAGCTGAAAAACAGTTTAAATTTACACAAGGCAGCTGAAAGAAGCTGACGCAGAACAAAAAGTGAAAGGAGCAGAAAAAGTTTTTAAACAGATCTGAAGGATGTCAAATGAGCTCACTTCATTTTCTAAGAAACAAAATGTCAGAAAAGGCTAAATGTTTCAAAAAGCTAAAGTTGCGCCAATACCAGTACTGTTGTCACAGCAGGATTGTCCTGAACGAGCCAAACGTTTTGGTTTGTGATTTGTTGAAATAGCTTGAAAGCTGAGGAACAAACCACCCCCCCCTCACCCAAATATGAAATGGAGAAACTGCCAATAATAAATATAAACAGGATCACAATAGTGTGAAAAGCATTCACACTATTAATGCCTCGTGTTGACACGTGAGCAGATTCACCGTCTTGTGCACACGTACGTTCATTCGTGACCATCTGCTCATACAGACTCATGTTCGTGCTGCTGTTTGGAGTGATATTTTTCTATTACGTTAGGGCTTATTGTATTTTTAGTTGATGTTTTTCGTAGTTCATAGATGTTATTACTGTTTTTCTCTTGCATTTTGTTGTTGGATGTAACTGGGACCCTGTGTACATAATCTCGTTTCATCACATGTACCACATGCGGTGTGAATGACAATAAAGATTCTCTGACTCTGACGTGGAGGGAACATGTATTTACATTTTTGCATCAGTGTGGTGCAGGAATGTGGCTTTTCAGCCGCTGAGTGGGTGAAACATGAAATAATGAGTTTTCACTTGAGCACTTTAATAGTGCTCCACCCGGGACCCACTTTAAAACCCCACTCTCCAGCAAACACCAGCAGCGTCTGTTCATGAGTGCTGCACCTTTAGACACGACTCACATCCACTCTTCTTCTAGCCCCTGAAGAATTTTGTTGTTTTGCTGAATTATCCAGATGGTCTTTGCATGTGCTGTACTCCATCATGTCTCTACATTCATTGTCATGCATGTGTGCACGTGGTGCTCCTTTCATCGCAGAACCAGTGCATCTCAATCAATCTGAGCTCCTTTTATCTGCACTGACCACTGCTGGTCCGGTCTCAGTGAGGCCTATTTGTCTCATGTCTGAGGATTTCCAACAATACACTTCTGTAAAGACGGGAGAAAAAAAAACAGTGTTTGATAAAACCGTCTGCCATTAAACTGGAAAGTGATCTTTATCAGTTAGACCAAATAATATGAAGACAAAATGACTTCTTGGGATCAAAGCAACCATCACAAGCAGAAACAGTGTGATTATTGTGATTAATGTGTGAATGTTTATGAAGCATTCACACTATTGTGATCCATTTTTCTTCCGTACATTTTTGCTGCGATTCTCGTCCCAGTTTTCAGCTATTTCAACAAGTCATGAATCAAAATGTTCGGCTCTTTCAGGACAGTCCTGCTATGACTTTTGGTATTGGTGCAACATTAGCTTTTGGAAATATTTAGCCTTTTCTGTCATTTTTTTCCCATAGAAAATGAACTGAGCTCATATTACATCCTTCAAATCTTTTACTGCTCCTTTCACATTTTGTTCTGCTTCAGCTACTTTCAGCTCCATTCTGTCCATTTAAACGGTTTTTCAGCTACTTTCAGCAGTTTTGTGCTCCTTTAAGCTTATTTCTGCTAACCACAACATTTCTGTGCTTCTTCTAACTTTTTCCTGCTCATTTCAGCTTGTTATGCTCCTTTCAGCTTATTTCTGCTATTCCACATTTTTTTGCACTCATTTCAAGTTTTTTTCAGCCTAATTCAACAAATATGTGCTCTTTCTACTTCCAGCTTATTTTGGCCTTTTTAGCTACTTTTCAGCTGATTTTTACTAATTTAAGCATTTTTCAGACAATTTCCACTTTTTTGTGCTCATTTCTGCTTCTTTCAGCCTAATTTGGCAAATGTGGTCTTTCTGCTTTCTTATGCTAATTTAAGCTTGTTCTACCTTTTCAGCTATGTTTTTATCTATTTGTTTGGCTAATTTCAGCTGTTTTCAGATAAATTCAAGTTTTTCTTGGTAATTTCTGCTATTTTCAGCTGTTTTCAGATAAATTCTGCTAATTTTAGCCGTTTTCAGATAAATTCAAGTTTTTCTTGGTAATTTCTGCTACTTTCAGCCTTATGAATTTATAAGAATTTTCTTCTTCGTTCGGCACCCTTTTCATTCCATGTTTTTTTCTTCTTTTTGATGAATGAATACATGAACGTCCTTGTGCTAATTTCAGCTTGTTATGCTCCTTTCAGCTTATTTCCGCAAGTTTCAGCTTTTCTCCTATTTCAGCTACAATTGAGCTGTGTTATGCTAATTTGGGCTTTTTCAGCTAATTCCACATGTTTGCACTCATTTAAACTTCTTTCATCCTAATTCAACAAAAAAAAGTGCTCTCTCTAGTTCCTTCTTTTAATTTCAGCTTCTTTCTGCCTTTTTTAGCCATGAGCTGATTTTTGCTAATTTAAGCTTTTTTTCAGATAATTTTCACTTTTTTGTGCTCGTTTCTGATGATCTGAAAACAGCTGAAAATAGTTAAAAATGCTAAAAAAAAATAAAATAATGAAATTAAAAAAGTAGCGGAAAAGGTAGAACAAGCTTCAATTAGCAGAAGAAATGAGAGATAACGTAACGTGTTTGCCCAATTAGGCTGAAAGAAGCAGAAATGAGCATAAAGAATGGAAATGATCTGGGATAGCTGAAATTAGCAACAAAAAAAAAAAAAGTGCCGGTAGCTAAAAAGGCAAAAAGAAACTTAAATTACCAGAAGGAAGTGGAGAGAGCACATTTTTGCTGAATTAGACTGAAAAAAATTGAAATGAGTGCAAAAAATATGGTATCAGCTGAAAATGCTAACATTAACATAAAAACAGCTAAAAGCTGAAATAGCAGAAAAGTTTAAACTTGCATAAGAAGCTGAAATTAGCAAAAAATAAGTTAGTAGAAGCACAAAAATGTTGTAGTTAGCAGAAAGTATTTGAAAGGAGCTCAAAACAGCTGAAAGTAGATGAAATAAAGTTAGAATTTGCAGAAGGAAGCTGAAAGAAGCTGAACCCGAACAAAATGTGAAAGGAGCAGTAAAAGGTTGTAAACACATCTAAAGATTTAAAGGATGTAAAATGATCTCATTTAATTTTCTATGAGAAAAAAGTGGCAGAAAAGGCTAAATATTTCAAAAAGCTAAAGTTGCATCAATATCAAAAGTCATAGCAGGATCGTCCTGAAAGAGGCGAACATTTTGATTGAAATGGTAAATGGTAAATGGAGCTTATTTATATAGCGCTTTCCAGCCCCCTGTGAGGAGCCCCAAAGCGCTTTACAATACCAGCCATCCACCCATTCATTCAGACATTCATACACCGGTAGTGGTAGCCTGCCTTGCAAGGCGCCATCCAGACCTACCGGGAGCAACTCATGGCACAAAAATTGTGGAACAAGAATCGTGCCGAAAAACATAAAGAATAGCGATAGTAACGCCAGTGATAAATATAAACAGGAAAACAATAGTGTGAATGCTTAATAAGCATTAACACGATTAAAGACACAAAACAATTGATTAAAACAAACGAGCTAAAGGGGAGTTTTGGTTCTGTGTAATTTGACAAAAATATGTCACAGACGGTCCATTTAAATGAGAGGAAAATGTGTCGGCTGATAAAAAGTTCTCGTCTCCTCTTCAGCATCCTTTCCTCTCCTGACGGATCGGTAATGTCAAAAGTCAAAGTCAACTTTATTGTCAAAACTGCGATACAGGGCATACACAGGATTGAAATTACATTTCTCTCAGACCCCCGGTGCAACAATAACCATTTAAACATTTAATAAACATAAGCATAAAATGAAATAATAAAAGTGTGATACTGTCCTGAGTTTTAGCATAGTAGTATAAAAGTATAAAAATTACCATATATCTATAAAGCAAAATGAAGGTTCTGACATTGACATTTGTAATAAAGTGACAAAGCAGCATATGAAGTTTATTTATGTACTGTGTACACAGTATATGTATGAGGTATTTGATGCATCCATTTATTGAATCAGGTCTTAGAATAAAAGTTTTACAGTGTTTGACTCAAATGTTTGGCTGCAGTTCTTTTATTTTTCTACACTTGTCCGTTATTTTTTACATTTGTTTTGCAGATGAGTGAACAATGCCACCTTCAGCTTCTTTCTACAACACATTTGTTTTTACTAAAATCTTTCCTGTTATATTCTTATAATTTATATGTGGATGGTCCAACACACACTGTATTCACTGAGGGGGTGAATCACTCTAAAGAGATTAGACGGAGCTTTAACCTACGGTACGGACACCTGGGAAAACTGATAACATTCTCATTCTCATTCATTCTCACTTAGTCTCTGTTTGAGGAGAAGATCACCCCTTCTTCTTCTTCTCAGTGTAATTAACAGCCTCCATGTTTGTGCTGCAGCCTCTTTGTCAGACGCTGATTAGGCCTGGTGTTATTTGAACTACGGAGCGACAACGTGATTACCACACACAGTGTTGTCTCAGGTAATCTGTCAGGTAATCAGATCATGAGGAAAAGAGTTGGTGAGACAATCCAAGCTGAAACCTGCGGTGGCCGACGGGTGCAACCAGCCTCGAATCTCTGAACTCTTCCATCTTAGTGTTAAAAATGTACGTAAAGTGTTTTCTACCACAATTTTACTGAACAGACCAAGTAATCCTTCTTGTACTAATGAACATTAAATCATCACAAAACAGACAATACTAAAATGTGTTTCCAACACTGTTTTCTGACCATCCAACTGGTTTGAAGCCAGTAAATGGTAAATGGAGCTCACTTATATAGCACCTTCCAGCCCCCTATGAGGGGCCCCAAAGCGCTTTACAGACCAGCCATCCACCCATTCATACACCGGTAGCAGTATGCTGCCATGCAAGGCGCCATCAGTCCTACTGGGAGTAACTCGGGGTTAAGTGTCTTGCCCAGGGACACAACGACACATGGTGTGGGAACTCGGGATTCGAACCTCCAACCTTCCGATTGGGGGACGACTGCCATTACCACTACGCCACGGCCGGCCCTGTCAACCAGGAAATCTATATTTCAGTGCATGACATTATTGCAGTGTTTTGTGATGGAATCTATAATGTTTAATCACAATCTGATCCAAACTATGTTGTATTTAAGTTTTAGCATCCATCCATCCATCCATCCATCCATCCATCCATCCATCCATTATCTTCCGCTTGTTCTGAAGTCAGGTCTTGGGAGCAGCAGCCAGAGCATGGAGGTCCAGACATCTCTTTCCTCTTCCAGCTCTTCTGGGAGGACTCCAAGGTTTGATTTGATTTGATTTGATGTTTATTCATTCATTTTAAAAGAACAATACAAGACAGTTTCATCAGATACAAGAATACAAGTAGGATAAAATGAAAGGAGCAGAAAGAAGATGAAATCTTATTATATCTGCCCCTTATTTCACAGTTTGTTCAACCAATGATAACCTTCAAACTACATCACAAAATGAATAATTCTACTTAATTTTTCTAACTGTAATACACAAACTACATCACAAAATGAATAATTCTACTTAATTTTCTAACTGTAATACACAAACTACATCACAAAATGAATAATTCTACTTAATTTATCTAACTGTAATACACAAACTACATCACAAAATGAATAATTCTACTTAATTTTTCTAACTGTAATACACAAACTACATCACAAAATGAATAATTCTACTTAATTTATCTAACTGTAATACACAAACTACATCACAAAATGAATAATTCTACTTAATTTTTCTAACTGTAATACACAAACTACATCATTCTAACTGTAATACACAAACTACATCAGAAAATGAATAGTTCTACTTAATTTTTCTAACTGTAATACACAAACTACATCACAAAATGAATAATTCTATTTACACAAACACACTAAGTTACATCATACTGTATATAGTTTTTGAGCAAGTCCTTTTTGACCTTTTTCTTAAATGTATACTGTACAGTACATTGATTTTACATTTTTAACATCACATCACACCAAGGTGTTCCCAGGTCAACCGAGGGACGTAGTCTCTCCAGCGTGATCCTTGGGGTCTCCTCCCATTCCGACATGCCTGAAGCACCTCCCTAAGGAGGCGTACGGTAAATGGATTGTACTTCTATAGCACCTTTCTATCTTATCAAGATCCTCAAAGCTCTTTACAACACAACCTGTGACACATTTACCCATTCACACAGCACTCTACTACAGGGGTCTGCAACCTTTATGATCAAAAGAGCCATTTTTTTAACGTCTTGGTTAATTAATTAAATGCGTCCAGAGCCGCAACATCTTGCTACAACTGTGTTATCCCATCGGCCACTTTAAGTTGGTTGGATAAGATTTTTGTGGCCAGTAGGGATGACATTTTAAAGCTAAAATATATGAGGATTTCTAACATTTATTGACATTTTTACAATTTAATACAAAGGAAAAGACCAGATTGTTGCAAAGAGGGGGAAACTATGACCTATGCAGACCTATGTATTGTTTTTTTAATTGTGTAAAAAATGATTAAGTATAGAAATAAAGCAAAAAGTTAAAGTGGGTATTTGCAAAAGAAATGACAGGAAAACAGCTAAAACTATTGTTGTTTGTATAACAACCAATAAAATTTTGTTTTGTGTTTGTTTTGGTCAAAGCTTGAAAGAGCCGCTACAGAGGGACCAAAGAGCCGCATGTGGCTCCAGACCCTCAGGTTGCAGACCCCTGCTCTACTAGATCTATACAAATCATTATTGATTTTACTTGATTTTATCACTTGTTTTATTGTTGTAGCACTTTGAGATTTTTATTAATGAAAAGTGCGGTATAAATTGAATTTATTATTATTATTAAAGCTAATTGAACAAATCATTCTAAAGAGACTACGGTAATCAGTGCTTTAGAGCACATTCATGCACTGATGGGAGGCAATGAGGGGTTTAGTGTCTTGCCTATGGACACTTCAGCATGTGACTGCTGGTGGATTTGAACCCCCAACTCCTGCATTGGAGGACGACTGCTTTAACCACTCCACCACAGGCGCACAGGGAGCATCCTTATCAGATGTGTAAACCACCTCAACTGTCTCCTTTCGATGTGGAGGAGCAGCGGTTCTACTCAGAGTCTCTCCTGACAACTGAACTTCTTGCCCTATCTCGAAGGGAAAGCACAGCTCTCCCTTCACCACAACAGACCGGTACAGAGTCCGCAATACTGCAGATGCTGCCCCAATTCATCTGTCAATCTCGCGCTCCATTCTTCCCTCACTTGTGAACAAAACCCTGAGATACTTGAACTCCTGCACTGGAGGCAGAACCTCACCCTCGACCCAAAGAGAGCGATCCACTCTTTTACGACTGAGGATCATGACCTCATGTGTTGAGGTGCTGGTTCTCATCCCAGCCGCTTCGCACTCGGCTGCGAACCGCTCCAGTGAGAGCTGAAGATCATGGCACAATGACGCCAACAGGACCACATCATCTGCAAATAGTAGATATTAGGGGTGCACGACATTGGATTTTTGGCCAAGATGCCAATATGTTAAAACTTATTCAGCCGATAACCGATGCCGATATTTTATATAAGTTCCTTTGTCAGAACAGCCTCTTATTTAGGCTTATTTGCTACAAAAGTTGTGCAACAGCTGTAAGAGCTGGTGACATATATTCAGTAACATCCATATGATAGGTATAGCACTTTAACTTATTAAATGAAAAGTGTTCCTGTGATGCTGTCTCACTTGTGGAGGCTTATTCCAGGTTCCTAGCTGCAGTGTGGGATCCTCTGCACTCCTGTGCATGAAGGACAGACGTTTTAAGTTCAACGTTTTTGTCTATCCATTGTGCCGTAAGACTAATCATGCTAACAGGGCTAACACGACGTCCAAATGTCTGTGGTAAAACTCACCCAACAAGTCGTGCTATCGGCTATTAGCTTCTCAATGATGTCGGAAATTATGGTTGTAACTCTGGTAACGTTACGTCGGAAAAATATCTCTGACTGCGGACGATGTAGCGAGACTCAATGTAGTCCATAAATCTTCGGAATCCGGCATCCTGACCAACGTAAAATAAAACTTCCACACCGCCGACATTTTGAATTTTCCTCTCCGCCGTGCGATCGGGTGACATCATCACGTTGTGCTGCCGTTGCAGGCAAAAACAGTGCCTTTTATGTCGGCAAGTTATTTTAATAGAATGGCCGATGTCCGATATTGAAATTTAACGTTAATATCGTCCGATACCTATACCATGCCAATAACATTGTGCATCCTTTGTAGATATGGAATCCTGAGGCCACCAAACCGGACTCCATCCGCCTCTTGACTGCACTTGAGAAATTCTATTCATGAAATTTATGAACAAAACAATGGGCAGCCCTGGCGGAGTCCAACTCCCACCCTGAAGGGGTCCGACTTACTGCTGGCAATGTGAACCAAACTCTCGCACCGGGACCGAACAGTCCGTAGCAACAGCCCCCAATCCCATACTCATAGAGCGCCCCCCACAGTGTACCTCGAGGAACGCGTCAAATGCCTTCTCCAAGTCCACAAACACATGTAGACTGGATAGGCTACATTCCTATAACACCTCGAGAACCCTAATGAGGGTAATGCTCCACAGCCTCCATTTTTCCTCCTGGATCTGTTTTTAACATATCATAATTTTTAAAAAGCAGAAAAATCGTATTTCCTAGGTCAAGTTACTTTTAAACATGAGTGGCAGGATCCAACCATTCATCCATCCATTTTCACTACTTCACAAAAGCAACAGGTCCAGGATAGAAATCAGTGGCGGCCCGTGGAATGTCCACCGGGGGGGCTATTTCTCAAAAATAAAAATAAAAAGTTCCAAGTTCAAATCTGTTTATTTATCAAATGCAGATTAACACAAGGTCAACAGAACAATTAAATGCTCAGGATGAGAAGAACCAATTTGACTCACTAAAACAACAAAGAGCAAACAAAAAATATCTAAATAAATAAATAATATATAAATTATAGTAATACAAGTTCATAATATAAATAGAAACAAGCTCTTTTTTTGAGTACCGGTTCTCTTAAATCTGTATTCCTAATTTTAAAGGTCCTAATGCACCTTAGCATATAGCATTTCACCATATAAATGTACTTTAAATGTTTCAATGTTAATAGGAGCTAGTTATTTGCAAGAGGCTTTATTTTCATTCTCCAGATCAATACAGTGTTAAGAAATAGTAAAACACCACCAGTGACATTTAGTATATAAAATTATTAATGTTTGATCATTTTTTATAAGCAAATTGAAATAAATGTAGCTATCAGAGTGCAATACAATAACCTGGAGGCTAGCACTGGCATCCTAACTCCACGAATAAACAAAGAAAAAAAAACTCACCAGTTCCCACTTGCAGTCAGCTGAAGGCTTTTTCACAAACAGAGACTTCTAAAAGTTGAGATACATATCAGTCAGAAATGGCAAATAGGCATTAGATAAAGGGCTTTCAATGATTTAAAACCTGAGCCAGCCTGCTTGAGTCACTGACTGCACGGCTCATTTCCCAGGCAAAAAAAAAAGACCTGAAGCACATGATCGGTAGGTACAGCTCATGCTGGACGTGTCCAGGGCGCAGAAATCTGCGCCCAGCCTCTTGCCATTGTTTTGTAACGTCGTGGAATAACTTTTCATGCGCCATTTATAACGAGAGTCTATGGATACGATTCATACGCCCCCAGGACCGGAAAAGTCACCAATCAGAAAACGTTTTTGAAACAAACAATATCATCATTACTCATAAAATATTTATCCTACACAACTAAAAACATATATGCATATATTTCAAAATATTTTTATTTTATTATTTCATTTTTATAAAAAAAATTTAAAGTCTTCAATGTAAAATGGTGAATAGCTCCAGAAGTTCCAGTGGGGCGACACCCTAGCGCCCCCTACTGGCAGACCACCCCTGATAGAAACCAAACCACACATCCCTCTCCCTGTCTTCATTCAACTGGGAAAATCTCCAAACGGAGGCACCCTGAAGGCATCCCAAAAAGATGCTTAAACCACTCCAGGTGTCTTCTTTTGATGAGGAGTAACGGCTCTGCTCCGATGATGGAACTTTTCTTCTTACTGAGGCTAGGACCAGATACCCACAAAGGAAACTGCTTGTGTCTGGAAATCACTCATTTTATTTGGTCCCTGAGTCACATCTTATAACCATGGGTGAGGGTTGGAATGTAGATGGACCAGAGTTTTGCCTTTAGGCGGAGCTCATTCTTCACCATTACAGACCGGACCAACACTTTCATTACTACAGGTGAGGGTCTGCATGCTCATGGTATAATTCAAGTTTGGTGCAGCAGCTTGATACTCTGGTGTGTACAATATATTGTGTTCCCTGTTGCATGAAGATACAAATAATATTGTCATAGATTGGGTCTTTGTATTGTTGTTTATTTGTATTTTGTTTGTTTCATTAATTAAAATAATTACAAAAAAATGTTAATATATGTAAGCTGATGAGTTTGTAAAGAAATAATTCACATAATGGCAAAAATTGATAAAATTTTAACAAGTGACTTCATTTTGTTGGAAATTTCATAAATAAGCCTTAATTTTCTTATAATATTAAATTAATAGATGAAGGTAACTTAAACTTAGATGATAAAAGGTTTGAAGTTTTATATAATCATAAGGGTCCAGTTTGCTTCATTTAATGCTGTTACTATGTTAAAGTTAAAATGGAATATTACAAGTATTTTAAGGAGAAAGGTCTTAGTCTGACATTCATTTGTATGGAAACAAAACAACAAAACAATGACAAAAACTGAGAAATTAAACAAATGTTTATGTTAGTACAAGAGATTCTTTATAAAAGTTTTATAGCTAAACGTTAGCAAAAGATGCCAACTATTGTGTCCTGGGTACATTTGACTTTATTTGTTTGCTTCCCATAAAAAAGCCTTAACTGTAAATGTTTTATTAATTCAAGGCACTTGGGTTTTGTGCTGTTAGAATAATTTTTATTTATTTAATTAAGCAGCTAATTGAAACACTTACATTAAAACTTTTAAGCTATCAACATTTCTAGTTTAATTAATTAATTTTTACTAGGAAAAGATTACTAAGAGTTTGTTGCTTTTTATCAAAAGTTTTATTGAATATACAGTATTTCACTTAATTTTATTAAACAGACACTTTGCAAAGAAAAAGTCACCATCCTCTGAATCTGTAGTGTCAAACTCAACTGCATGAATGGACCAAAGTTTAAAACTTTTTCCAAGTCGTGGGCCAATTTCAGTCAACGTAGTAACCCAAGCCAGATACAGACATAATTTCTTTGTTCTAGGTTCATAAATAAAAGTCACATTGGTCCCATTTGAAGATTTTTGCCTCCACATCAAAATAAAAAAATACAAAAAAATTCTACCTTTTTTCTGGCATCAAAGTTAGCCAACTGTCATGGAAAGCCTGCATCAAATTATTATTTTAAGTAAAATGAAAAGAATAAACACATTTTCATTTAAATTATATTGGTGGGCCTTAAAAGATATTAACAAGGGCCAGATCTGACCCACGGGCCTTGAGATTGACACATGTGAAACTTTTTTTAGTTTACCTTGACATATGAGAACGCGTCTTGTGCCTCAAACATGGCTCAGGTTCACAATCTAAAAACAGAAATCTGCAGTTATTATTATTATTTTTTTAATTCTTTATTCATTTCAAATTTCAACTTTAAAAGAACACAAAAAAAAAAAACTTTACAATTCCACGTAAATAAAAAAACAAACATTACATGAAATGAAAGGAAGCAGAAGAAGATACAATCTTATTATGTCTGCCCCTTTTTTAACAAAATTAATTCAAACAATCAATTCAAACAACAATAATACACAAAAAATATTACACAATAAATAACTCATCATACTTTACCATTCATAAATTTTGAAACAAACCAATTTATATATATTTTTCCAGAAACCTAATTGTATTCATTTTTTTTAACAAAGTCATTGTNTATATATATATATATTACACAATAAATAACTCATCATACTTCACCATTCATAAATTTTGAAACAAACCAATTTCTATACTGTATATTTTTCCAGAAACCTAATTTTATTCATTTTTTTTAAACAAAGTAATTGTTTTTGCAACTTTGATATAGTTTTCTAAACCATAGTAGACCTACTCTTTAAACTAGTTCCATGCTGTGGCATAATAAAAATATCTGTACCCTTAAGATTGTAAGTACGGTACTCTGTCTTTTTACAAAAAACGTTTGGATATTTGAGGGTAATGTGAAGTTCTGCGCCTTGTACAATATTAAGAGTATATTGTAGTCAACCAGATCATAAAATTTCTGTAATTTTAATTTGCAAAAAAAAAAAAAAACTTTTGATGGATGGTAATAATGCCTTCTAGTGATAATCCTTATAGCTCTTTTCTGTAAATTAAAAATGGGCTTACCTGTAGTTATAGTCTTGCACGCTGTATCCCAAACCTCAACACAATAAATTAAATGCGGGATTATTATTGCATTGTACAACAAATACATTGCTTTGTCATTTATTTAATAGATCTTTAACTCTATACAGCACTGCAATAGATCTTAAAAGTTATCAGTTTATTCTTGTGCAAACAGCTCTCAGTTTATATTTGGAAGAAATATTCTCTTTTTTCTTGTAAGTTAGGATAAAACCTTGTCTTTTTATAAAAGCTCACGAGATGTTCCCAGAACATTCATTTGGTTTGCTGCCAGTCCAGGGTGTGTAAATACTACATACCAACACATTACTAAGCACGCGGGTACCTCTTTCTATTTTTAGTTTTCATTTGCTCTTCAGTCATCCCGTCAGGTATGTAGTCTATTGCGACACAGTTTGGTGTTTCTTCGTCATGTTTTTTCTCTGCGGGCTCCACCTAAACCAGTTGAGGCAGATTTCTGCCATACTTAAAATTTCCTCTGACATTTCTGTCTGTAAAAAAGAAGAGAGCTGTGGGGGTTAATAGGGTCTGAATTCCATCTTCATCAATGTTTACCGCCCTCACCTCCAGGAGGATTCTTCCTCGCATGTGCAAAGCATTTGTTTCAAAGTATGTGAGAGTTTCATTATTGGATTCTTATACTGTATATTTTAGTTTGTAGACATGTCTCTCTTGTAAATGAGTCCTCGAGGCTCAATGAGATCAACCTGCCTAAATAAAGGTTGAATGAATTATTCTAAATCAATTATATTGATTTTGGGTACAATGCTATGCAGATGATACACCGACATACTTATAAACTTACTATATTTTTCAGCTTATAAGTTGCCATTTTTTGCATAATTTACAGCCCTGCAACTTATACACTAAAGCGACTAATTTATTAATTTTATTCCCATATTTATAAACCAATTTTTGGCTGAGATATGACCGTTTTCATTCATTCTGAAAATATTGAACACTACCATTTTCATCTGCTAGATGGCACTCGATTACTGTGGCATGCAGTTGTGTCACATAATAGGTAAAAAGTGGCTATTAATGACACAATCGGCTTGCCATACAAAGCGACCTTTGTCCAGCTCACCTGGAGCAACCGTCAAATCAGCTTCATTTCGCTGCACTGCCCCGGAGAAATGCAGCTTATTTGACCATGAAAGTGCATTTATCAAGTAAAAGTTCAACAGACACACCTTTAATATAATGTCAAGCAAACAAATAAATGTTTTTAGGTGGTTATCTTGTTAAGTTTTGAAGAAATGCACAGTGAGTCCTCCCTCTGTGCGTTCCCGCTTCCGCAAATTGGCCTTTGAAATGCAGCTGATTTGACCGTCAAAGTGCATTTATTAAAGAAAAGTTAGACTGCGACACACCTTTACTTTAATTTTGAGCAAACAAATAATTGTTTTTAAGTGTTAATCTTGTTATAAGTCCTCCCTTGCACGCTTCCGCGGCTGCCATTTGGCAGCTAATCGTTTTTTTGGCACAACACCGGCCCATATTTCCAGGTGGTCAACGGTGATGCATAATAGATGGGACTTATACAGCGACGAAACGTATTTATGTTTTTTCCACTTTTTTAGACATTTTTGAACTGATTCGACTTGTAAGGCGGTGCAACGTGTATGGCGGAAAATATGGTAAAAGAGATTTTATTTTAACTTCTGAATTCAGACGTTTTCTTTTGACAGCTGTTTGTATTTGAGCATTTTAGGAACATTTCAGAGCTTTTAGTTCATTTATATGTCATTAATCTTCTGTTGTAACAAAACCTTGACTTCTGTTTGTCACACATATTTCTTTAAACATTTAATAGGTGTGTTTCCTAAGACCTTTTTTTATTTTTTATTTTTTTTACCAGAGTGCAAGAAAGTAATGGACAAAATTAGTTCACACATTTGTTACTTCCATGTTGGACTATTGTGATTCTTTAATATCAGGACACCTTAAAATGTAAGTAATTTAAGGCTGTCACATCTGGTTTCTGAGGATTTTTCTTCTTTTGAATGTTTGGCCTTCAGCTTCAAAGCCCCACTTCTGATGAATGTTATATTGATTTATGGCCTCCCAAACCGCATGTTTCATTTAACTCAGAGATGCATGACCTCCTCACTTTTTTCTGTACCTCCCCTGTGAAAACTATTTTTCTTGGCGACTTAAATATCCACATGGACCATTCCTCTTCACCTCTGGCAACAGATTTTAAGTCTCTTTTGGGGACTTAAAATCTCACTCAACACGTTGACGCCCCTACGCACAACAGGGGGGCATACTCTGGATTTGGTGATTACTGACACTGTACTCATCAATAACTTATCTGTATATGACCTGGGTGTCTCGGACCACAGGGTCATCTCCCTGGAAGTGCCTTCATCTTCACCTGCATCAAACCCAAAACGACCTATCCAGTTCAGTGACTTTAAAAACATTTCCCCTGATGTTCTGTCTGCTGATCTTCATTCCCTGACCGCTGTCGATCATTCATCTGCAGATGTTTCTGTGGATTACAACAACCAATCTCTCCAGGAGCTTCTGGACCTACATGCTCCCTTGAAGACGAGAATGGTGTCTTTCTCCCGTTCAGCCCCCTGGTACACTGGTGAGCTGCGCAGGATGAAGGCAACTGGCCGTGCTATTGAGAGACGTGTGAAATCATCTGGTCTCTCTGTACATAAGCAGGCATACAAAGAACATCAGAAAGCGTACGCTTATTCTCTTAAAGAAGCACGCTCCAAATATTATTCTAACATCATCAACACCTGCCCTGGAAACTCTAAACAGCTCTTCTCCACAATAACTCATCTGCTTAATCCCATTAAACAAACTCCTGAGGAATCTGTTCAAAAATGCGACCTGTTCCTTTCGTCATTTAAAAACAAAGTTGACACTATCAGATCTCAGCTCCACAACCTCCCTGATCTTCGTGTGCCATCTACCCGTCTGCATTCTGGGTCCCTGAGCAGCTTTGATGAAGTTGTTCAGAGTGAGGTGGAGGCCATCATCAAGAAAATGAAGCCTTCATCCTGCGCCCTGGATCCTTTCCCCTCGTCTCTCATAAAATCCAATAACTCTGCAATAAGCCCATTAATCACACAAATAATAAATAAGTCTCTACAATCTGGTCATGTTCCACTGCCTCTAAAAACTGCCATCATTAGGCCTCTTCTGAAAAAATCTAATTTGGATCCCGACATTTTTTCTAATTACCGCCCAATTTCACACCTCCCTTTTCTGTCTAAAGTGCTGGAGAAAGCAGTTGCTGCTCAGCTGCAGGACCACCTACAGCAACACTCTCTGTATGAGAAGTTCCAGTCTGGATTCAGAGCAGCTCACAGTACTGAGACTGCATTGCTGAGAGTTACCAATGATGTCCTCATGGCTGCTGACACTGGTTCTCCCTCCATCCTTGTCCTCCTTGACCTCACTGCAGCTTTCGACACTGTGGACCATAGTATCCTCCTCCACCGTCTTCATGTGGAGGTCGGTCTCTGTGACACTGTCCTGGACTGGTTCAAATCTTTCCTCTCCAATAGGCTGGAATGTGTTAGTCTTGGCAACGCCACGTCCCAGACAGTCTGTGTCTCCTGTGGTGTCCCTCAGGGGTCAGTTCTGGGGCCCCTGCTGTTTTCCCTTTACATGCTGCCTTTAGGTCAAATTATTAATCAGTTCAACATTTCTTTTCACTGTTATGCCGACGATACACAGCTTTACATCAGGACTGGAACATCCTCATCTTCCCCATTGTCATCTCCATCTTCTCTCACTGCCCTCTCTACCTGCCTGGAGGAAATAAGTCAGAGTCAGAGAGAGTCAGAGAGTCTTTATTGTCATTTGCACCGCATGTGGTACATGTGATGAAAACGAGATTATGTACACGGGGTCCCAGTTACATCCAACAACAAATGCAATAGAAAAACAGTAATAACATCTAGAATTAACTAAGAAAAACATCAACTAGTAATACACTAAGCCTAATATAGTGGGAATAAACAGCAGCACGAACATGAGTTTGTATGAGCAGATGGTCACAGATGAACACAGATAAACACAGCAACAAGAAAACAGATCAGCATCAGCATGATGTGATATTTTGCAGTGTTTATTTTTTATTTTTTTTAATTTATTCATGAGTCTAACAGCCTCAGGATAAAAATAAGGGCATGGATGAATCAGAACTTTCTTCAATTAAACTGCTCCAAGACTGAGGCCATACTGATTGGCACCCCTCACCAGGTACAAACATCAACTATAACAACAATTTCCTTTTCTGGACAAGACATCCCCCTCTCCACCTCTGTTACAAATCTTGGAATAAAAATGGACTCTCATCTTACATTCGAAAATCACATTAAGCTTCTGTTTAAAACTTGCTTCTTCCATCTTCGAAACATCTCCAGACTTCGCCCATCCCTAACTTTTTCTGATGCTGAGAAGCTCGTCCATGCTTTTGTCTCCTCCAGGCTCGACTACTGCAACTCCCTGTTTATTGGAATCCCTGGCAAATACCTTCAGAAGCTTCAATATATTCAAAACAGTGCAGCAAGGATTTTGTTGAGAGTTCGTAAATTTGAACATATTACACCCATTCTCCATAACCTTCATTGGCTTCCTGTCGCCTACAGAATTCAGTACAAAACTGCTCTCATTACACATCAATGCTTACACGGAACTTCACCAGATTATCTAAAGGACATTCTTGCTAAATATTCATCCACCCGGTCTCTACGGTCACAGAACAGTAATCTCCTTCACATTCCGAGAACCAATTTGAGGACCATGGGAGACCGGGCTTTCAGTGTGGCTGCCCCCCGCCTATGGAACTCTCTTCCTGACTGCCTGAGAGCTCCACAGTCACTGGTTGACTTTAAAAGCGGCCTGAAGACCTTTCTTTTTAAGCGAGCCTACTCTGCCTCCTCATGATTCTATCTTTGATCTTAGTTGATACTATTATTGATTTTATTTGTTTTATTTGACCTTTAATTTTGTTGCACTTTGTAGCACTTTGAGATTTTCATTAATGAAAAGTCCATTATAAATTAAATTCATTATTATTATTGTATTATTTTAAAAAATCACTCAAAAGCCTCCAGTTGATTGAGTGTGACGGTATACATTTTTTATTAGTTTAATTTACTACTCTATTATATTTTTCTGTTGACCAAATGTCCAGAATAGACATTAAAGTTCATATTTTTTATAGAGATTGTGACATAAACATATTTGTGTTTCTATTTTCCTAACAAACCCTTTCACGTTCAACTGCAGGTTTATTTGCGGCTCCTATAGTTTTTAAAATTAGAACGACACCGTGCAAGCAACATAGTTTGTTTTTGTTTGTTGTATTTTTGGCCTTTTGTGTTTGATTGTGTTCTTTTCCTGTCGTCCTCTTATTGCAGGAGGCAGACGGCCGTCCTTCCTGAGTCTGCTTCCGCTCCAAGTTTCTTCCTGTCAGCAGGAAGTTGTCCTCTCCTCTGCCTGTTGCATTATCAGGATGGGGATTTTGCATCCAAACCCTCATTAAACTTTTGATTTCTTAAATAACGTTTTGTGTAAAGTCTAGTGTGGGACTGAGTTGCAATACTACAAATTAGGCTAATTTTTCACCTTTTTTTTTCTACAAATGTATATGAATAAACAGAATATGAACTATTGACCCCATTTTTAAAACCAGTTGATGTCTAGACTTGTCACAATTTGAAAAAGCTACTTCAAGGAGCTCCTTGGAGGCCTAAACAGCTGTGTAATTGACCCTGTGGCGGATATTAGCAGTCTTTTGGATAACAACCATGCATTCTGCTCTATCTTTGGAAACAAGCTATAGGAACCCAAACAGAGTTGGCAAAATGTATCAACCTGTGGCTGAAGGACTGAAGAAAGTGACTGCCTAAGAGGATGATGTAATTTCTAAATAAAACATGTGTAAACTGCCCTACTGAAAGTTTTTTATGACGTCTTCTTCTCCACAGACACTGGTGACTCTGTGCTGCTTGTCCTATTGGACCTTACATCTGCTTTCGACACCATCGACCATGAGATCCTCATTGCTAGGTTGGAGCAGGCGGTGGGCATCACAGGGTCAGCCCTCAACTAGTTCAGATCCTACCTCTCTGACAGATCATTTTGAGTGTCCATCAACGATTTTAGTTCTGCAGTGGCAGCACTTAAATGGGGGTTCTGCAGGGGTCCATCCTGGGTCCCCTCCTATTCTCCTTATACCTGCTGCCACTTGGTGCTATTTTCCGGAAACACAACATACTTTCCACTTCTACGCCTATGACTGTCAAAACAAATGTGAAAGCAGTAAAAGGTTGTAAACACATCTAAAGATTTAAAGACCGTGTAAAGTGAATTTCAACATTTTCTTCAATAAACATTATAAATGTGATAATTGTAATCTTGTAAATGAGTAAAAAGTCTCAAAATTGTAGCTCAATTAATTTTGGAGTTATAGAGCAAACTGTGTTTAAACATATTTCTATTTCAGGATTTTTTAGGCGTGTTTTAAACGTGACCGCGTTTCGTCACGCGGTCCTCATTAGTATAGCCCAACCCCCTGCTGCTCCAGTCATATAAATTGTTCTTCGGTGGAGCCGTCACTCGCTACCGACGACCGTCTCCCTCCTGTACTCTCACTCATTTTACGCATGGACTGCAGGCTGCAGCTGCTCCATTGTGACATTTCTTTTTTTTTTTTTTGTTGCCAAAAGTCAAGTGATCACTTGAAGCTGTCACCATTCATTCTTCCTCCTCCGAGGAGGAGGAATGAACTTGTCACGAGTGAACTAAAGTCATGTCCAACGAGGCTGCACCAGGTTCTAAATATTTCCTGGTGTGCAGGTCTGTGTGAGCTGAAGGAGAAGCGCTCCCTGTTTTTAATTTATTTTTTTTAAAGTTTTCATGAACATATAAACACAGAAAACCGCTGCGCAGCCCTCTGTCTTTTGCGGCTGGAGCGACCTGCACCTGTTTTCACATCCGAGCCCCCCCGCGCGTGTGTGTGTGTGTGAGAGAGCGCCGTGACTCTGCTGACACAGATGAGATAACTTATCAACGTGATTACTCTTTTTAATCACCAACACAGACCCCGCATGCGAGGTGACCGGCCAGAACTCAGATAAAAACAGAGCAGGTTTTCACTGCTGCTCCTTGTCTGTCTCTCGCTCAAGGCAGGAAAAGGACATGAGTGCAGTACTGCGCTGAAACCACGCCCACGTGCGACACGCCCCCAGCGTTCTAGAGCAAGGCAAAATCATGTTTTTTCATGATTTTTGAGACTTAATTTTATAAGGAAATCAATGTTTTTAATCAGTCAGATTTATATGGGTGATTAATAACACATATTTATGCCGTGTGACAAAATAAAAACACACATTTAATTTCACTTTACACGGTCTTTAAAGAATGGAAAATGAGCTCAAGTAATTTTCTATGAGGAAAAAATGTCAGAAAAGGCGAGTTATGTCTCTGGGAAGATCCTGGGGGTTCTAATAAGAGCAGAAAGTTAAAATACGTTGAAGACAAAAAACACTAAAAGCATCTTTATGCTCTTTAGGAAGTGACAAAAACATTTTATGCGTTCACTCCATCTCCATCTTGTTTATCTGCAGTCGTGTCTCAGGGTCAACAGGTCCAGGAGAGAAACCCAGAGCTGCAGCTTCTCCTGGTGGTCCCGAGCCAGAGAAGATCCGTAATCCCTACAGCGAGTTCTTGGTCTGCATCTGTTCCCAGTGAGACACGTCTGAGAAAACTTCCTAATCACATGTCCGGACCTCCTCAGCTGACTCCTTTCGATGCAGAGGAGCAGCGGCTCTACTCCGAGCTCCTTCCTTAAGAAGCCCATTCAGCCACTTAGAATCCGAGATCTCATACTTTTGGTTCAAACCTCATTGGTCTGCACGTGGCAAACCTCAGTGGTCTGCAACCTGCGGCTCTGGAGCCACACGTGGCACTTTGGTTCCTCCGCAACGGCTCTTTCAAGCTTTGACTTAAACAAACATAAAACTGAATTTTATAGGATGTTATACCCATAACAAAAAATGACTAGTTTTAGCAGTTTTCCTGTCATTTCCAATGCAAATATGTACTACTACACAGAGTAAATTATACTCCCTTTAATTTTATGCTTTATTTCTTCTAAGTATAAGTACTCAATTTATCCACAACACACACACACACACACACACAAAAACGTAAGCCTGCGTTCATTGTTTTAGTTTTTAAAATTTTGAAAAAATTATATATATATATATTATATTATATATGTATATATATACTGTATATATATGTATATATACTGTATATATATATATATATAATATATATATATATATATATATATATATATATATATATATATATATATATATATATATATATATATATATATATATATATATATATATATATATATATATATATATATATATATATATATATATATATATATATATATATATATATATATATTATATATATATATATATATATATATATATATATATATATATATATATATATATATATATATATATATATATATATATATATATATATATATATATATATATATATATATATATATATATATATATATATATATANAAACTTTGTTTAAAGATATGTCTGCTTCAGGATTTTTTAGGCGTGGTTTAAATGTGACCGCGTTTCGTCACGCGGTCTAAAGCCCCACCCCCTGCAGCTCCAGCCGTATAAATTAGTTCTTCGCATCGGTGGAGCCATTCACTCGCGAATCGCAGATAGCATCAGATAGCAATAGCATAGATATTTTGTTCATTGTTAGCTAGCTAATCAATTATGCCTCGTTCCTGCATCTTCCCTGGATGTCGCAATGGTCAGGGCACCCGCTTGGTGACTTTATTTAATTTATTTTATTTACTTGATCTCTGCTGCTGTCAGCCGCGGACACACAGAGTGGACCTCAAGTCCCCCGCGCACACACACACACGTCCCCCGCGCGCAGCCACTGACACACAGAGTGGACCTCACGTCCCCGCGCACAGCCACACACACTGTCCCTCGCGCGCAGCCACTGACACACAGAGTGGACCTCACGTCCCGCGCGCACAGCCACACACACTGTCCCTCGCGCGCAGCCACTGACACACAGAGTGGACCTCACGTCCCCCACGCACAGCCACACAAACCGTCCCCCGCGCGCAGCCACTGACAAACAGAGTGGACAAGTGCTGACAATTGCTTTTCACTGACCTCTTTGGTTTTCCTATATTTTTATCTGGAGGTTCAAATGAGTAGAGCTGGAGAACTCCAATTAGGCTGTCAGCCTTCGCGAACATCTTCAGGGGGCAGGACACGGCGCAGTACTGCGCTGAAACCACGCCCACGCGCTGACACGCCCCCAGCGTTTCAGACCAGGGCACAATTATGATTTTTCATTATTTTTGTGACTTAATTTTATAAGGAAAACAATGTTTTTAATCAGTCAGATTTACATGGGTGATTAATAACACATATTTATGCCGTGTGACAAACTCAAAACACACATTTAATTTTACTTTACACGGTCTTTAAGTTTGCCCACATCTCCCTTTACAGAAATGATCATTTTTGTATTTACCTTCATGTAACCAGGCAAATTCCACTGAGATCACAGATCTTTTTTCCACAGAAGGCCTGGACCTGAAGGCAGTCTAACATGCATGTTTTTGGTCTGTGGGAGGAAACCGGAGTACCCGGAGAAACCCCATGTAGCACGGAGAGAACATGCAAACACACAAAAAGATCCAACCTGGGGATTGAACTCAGGGCCGTCTTGCAGTGAGCAACAGTGCTATCCACTAAACCTCTGCGCCGCCCTGTGTTAATGCCGTACCTGCAGCTGCACAGTAAACAAAGGTTGAGGTAATACATTTGAGATCTTGTGTTTGTTGATGATTGTAAACATGCACAAGTTTATATAACCTAAATTCAATAACTGAGCATTTATAATTCATGTAGTTTATTTTTACCATTTAGCAACATTTGATATAGTTGCTCACTGTTTGGTGTGCAGACATTCAGTAAATATATTGTACATGCTTGTTACAGTTTATTTGTCGTTTGCAATGATTTATCTTTTGTTTCTTTGGGTTGCTGGTTCCTGTGGAGATGTTGCTGGTTGTCCTACCCCTCCCTGAAAACAGCTCAGCTGCATCACATCTACAGATCAGTCTAACTGGGCTGTACCATGTTGCATGTCAGCAGAGGGAGAAGCTAAATGTTTTAATTTGATTTTACAGTTTTGTCTAAATAAAATGTAGTGTAGTAAATATAATATTTATTTTTGTAAGTTTTTAGCACTAATTGATCAGTTATGTTTTGTTGCTAACGTTAATTGTATTTTTGTAAATTTAAATTATCCCCCCCCCGCCCCCACCCCCAATGTGTCAGAATGGTTTGGTCAGCCACTTTACTGTATAGTAAGTTCTGTCTTGTCTCAATCAGTGGGTGGTTCGTTTTTTTTTTTATGTTTGTACCTTAGTTAAAGTTGTTCTGTTGACCTCTTTTATGGACTCAGAACTGAAGTATTTTGAGTTTTAGTAAATAAATGTGAAACCTACGGAAGGGCATTGCATTCAACCATGAAAATATTTTTTTGGAGCTTATGTAGTAAAAACGTGATAATTATGTAGTAAAAACGTGATAATTATGTAGTAAAAACGTGATACTAAGTAGTAAAAACGTGATACTAAGTAGTAATAACGTGATACTATGTAGTAAAAACGTGATACTATGTAGTAAAAACGTGATAATTATGTAGTAAAAACGTGATACTAAGTAGTAAAAACGTGATACTATGTAGTGAAAACGTGATACTATGTAGTAAAAACGTGATAATTATGTAGTAAAAACGTGATACTAAGTAGTAAAAACGTGATACTTATGTAGTTAAAATGCGATAATAATTCAGGAGGAGCGTTTCCTTTAAATAGAGTAGACCTGCAGACTTCCACATATATCAGATGGGACAATGGTTAAGGCCGCTGCCTTTCATGCAGATGACGCAGGTTCGAGTCCAACCTGGTCTGACTGATTTTTTTTTTTTTCTTCTTTGGATTATTTATATAATAATATTTATGCTGAAAATACTTTGCTTATCAGCGTGATTGGGGTGTAATGTGGTTAAGTGACGTCTTAATTTATTAGGCTTCATGCTGTCCGCTGCTAATATTTTAAGACATAACAGACACACCGGTCTTTCCTCATCTCCCACCTTCGTCACAGTGAAGCCAAGGCTAAATACGCTTTCTTATTATCTTCGTCTGTCTTCGCCTTTCTTTTCATCCCTGTTAAATATTTCTCCATGCTGTATCTTCACTGCACTTTCTAAAACTTCTCATGCGCTGCTGTGGCTTCTTACTCTGTGAAAAAACTATTCTGTGCGCTCAGTCTGACAATAACAGCGCCACTGCCCCTACTGGCGCGGATGTGTAATTACACTTACCATTTCATACAGTTCAATACAGTATTACAAACCAATCAAAAGTAATGGCAAAAGACTGAAAATAGTTTATATATTTACAATAAATGCATGTACAAATAAGCTAACAGGGAGTGCCTGTATGTTGTTGTTTTTTTAATTTCGTTTTACGCAAGTTGAAGCAGTTGAAAGACTTCAGCTTTAGGGCTTAAAATTTGTTTACAGAACTCCTTTGGTTTTTTTATTTTTTTTTATTTTTTGGATGTGGGGCCCACATCCGATTGGCGGGCAGGAACATCTTGTGAAGGTCTCCCAAGAAGCAGTACGCTTGTAAACATGTAGGTCAACTAAGGGTAATCAATCATTGCTGTGAATAATCACGAAGTTGCTGCTGATCTGTTCATGTTGCTGTGTTCGTTCGTGCACACCTGCTAGCTCATACAAACTCATGATTGTACTGCTATTCATGTGATGTTTCTATGCTGTTAGTGCCTATATAAGGAAAATTTAACTTAGTTCATATCTTATATGTTACAGTTTTTCTATTACATTTTATTGTTTTATGTAATTGGGACCCTGTGATAATCTCGCTGCACTGCACACATCCCATTGCGAACAACAATAAAGAATCTCTGTAAAAAAAAACAAAAAAAAACAAAGGAGTTCTGTAAACAAATTTTAAGCCCTGCTGAAGTCTTTCAACTGCTTCAACTTGCGTAAAACGAAATTAAAAAAACAACAACATACAGGCACTCCCTGTTAGCTTATTTGTACATGCATTTATTGTAAATATATAAACTATTTTCAGTCTTTTGCCATTACTTTTGATTGGTTTGTAATACTGTATTGAACTGTATGAAATGGTAAGTGTAATTACACATCCGCGCCAGTAGGGGCAGTGGCGCTGTTATTGTCAGACTGAGCGCACAGAATAGTTTTTTCACAGAGTAAGAAGCCACAGCAGCGCATGAGAAGTTTTAGAAAGTGCAGTGAAGATACAGCATGGAGAAATATTTAACAGGGATGAAAAGAAAGGCGAAGACAGACGAAGATAATAAGAAAGCGTATTTAGCCTTGGCTTCACTGTGACGAAGGTGGGAGATGAGGAAAGACCGGTGTGTCTGTTATGTCTTAAAATATTAGCAGCGGACAGCATGAAGCCTAATAAATTAAGACGTCACTTAACCACATTACACCCCAATCACGCTGATAAGCAAAGTATTTTCAGCATAAATATTATTATATAAATAATCCAAAGAAGAAAAAAAAAAAATCAGTCAGACCAGGTTGGACTCGAACCTGCGTCATCTGCATGAAAGGCAGCGGCCTTAACCATTGTCCCATCTGATATATGTGGAAGTCTGCAGGTCTACTCTATTTAAAGGAAACGCTCCTCCTGAATTATTATCGCATTTTAACTACATAAGTATCACGTTTTTACTACTTAGTATCACGTTTTTACTACATAATTATCACGTTTTTACTACATAGTATCACGTTTTCACTACATAGTATCACGTTTTTACTACTTAGTATCACGTTTTTACTACATAATTATCACGTTTTTACTACATAGTATCACGTTTTTACTACATAGTATCACGTTATTACTACTTAGTATCACGTTTTTACTACTTAGTATCACGTTTTTACTACATAATTATCACGTTTTTACTACATAATTATCACGTTTTTACTACATAAGCTCCAAAAAAATATTTTCATGGTTGAATGCAATGCCCTTCCGTATAAACCCTTCTTGATCACTCTCCTGTTGCTATATATATATATATAGAGCAGTTTAATGACATCAATATATCAAATGGAGTTCTCTCCATTATTCACTTTAATAGCAGAAGTATAAATGCAAACATATCCAAAATAACAGATTACTTAAAACAATTAAATAGAACTTTTACGATAATAGCGTTGTCAGAGACATGGCTTAATGATGATAACACTAGTAATATTCACATCGAGGGGTATGATTTATATCATATGAACAGAAATAATAAAAGAGGTGGTGGTGTCGCACTATTTGTCAATAATGAAATAAAATGTAAATTAAATAATGAAATGTCAATAATAGTTGATAATATTATGGAAATGATAACAATAGAAATTATAAACAAAAACGATAAAAACATAATAATAAGTTGTGTATATAGATCACCAGGAGCAAATATAGAAATATTCACGGATAAAATCTTGGAACTAATGGAGAAAAGTTTTAATAAAAATATTTTCTTGTGTGGAGACTTTAACATTGATATGGGAAATAAAACAGATTCAAATAACATAAGCACATTTATAAACTCAATGTACAGTTTAAATATGTATCCATTGATATCAAAGCCAACAAGAATTACAACTCATAGTGCCACAATAATTGATAATATTTTCACAAATATAACAAATGGGGATGTAATTGGTGGTATCTTAACGACCGACTTAAGTGATCATTTACCAGTTTTCACAATCTTTAAAAATGATCAAAAAATCACAAAAGCAGACACAACGAAGAAAAAAATCATAAACACATCAAAAAAAGTTTTGGAAAAATTGAAAGAGGATCTGGATAAACAAGACTGGAATGATGTGTATGTTGATGATGCGAACAGGGCATATGATGAGTTTATGAATATCTTGGAAACCCTGTATGAAAAGAATTGTGTGCAAACAAATTACACAAAGAGAAATACGAATGATCAACCATGGATGACAAAAGGGTTAAGAAATGCATGTAAAAAAAAGAATTATTTGTATTCATGTTTCTTGAAATTGCGAAGTCAGAGCGCAGAAGAAAAATATAAAAAGTATAAAAATAAATTAGTAGGGATTATAAGGAAACATAAGAAAGAATATTATAGTAAATTATTAGATAAAACTAATGGTGATATGAAAGCAACATGGCGAGTAATGAATGGTGTACTGAAGAATCATAAAGCAAAAACTGGTATTTCAAAATATTTTGTAAAAGACAACGATGAAGTTCATGATGAAAATGAAATTGTAAATGGATTTAATCAATATTTCGTGAATGTTGGATCAAGCCTTGCAGCTAAGATACCAAAAGTAGATAAAAATATGATCCACTCAATTACAGGTTGTGCAAATAGTATTTTCCTAAATGGAACTAACAAAGAGGAAATAATGAATGTAGTAAAACATCTTACAGACAAGAGATCGAAAGACTGGGTGGACATGGATATGATGTTTGTAAAGGACATAATGAGCCATGTTATTGAGCCGTTCACATACATATGTAACTTATCATTTTCAACAGGAATTTTTCCAGATAATATGAAAGTAGCTAAGGTCGTTCCTCTTTTTAAAAATGGTGATAAATGTGTATTCAACAATTATAGACCTATATCCTTGTTACCACAGTTTTCAAAAATTCTTGAAAAACTATTTGTAAACAGACTAGACCAATTTATAGATAAACAAAATATTCTAAGCAGCAGTCAGTATGGGTTTAGATCAAAAAACTCTACATCAATGGCTCTCATGGAATTAATGGAACAAATAACTACTGCTGTCGATCAAAAACAACACTGTATCAGTATCTTTGTTGATTTAAAAAAAGCATTCGATACTATTGATCACACAATTCTCCTTGAAAAACTGAACAAATATGGTATTAGAGGACCAGCATTACAGTGGGTATCTAGCTACTTAAAAAATAGGAAACAATTTGTACAAATAAATGATGTAAGATCTGACCTCTGTAATATCACATGTGGAGTTCCCCAAGGCTCTGTACTTGGACCAAAGCTTTTTATTTTATATGTGAATGACTTGGTAAATGTGTCAGGACTCCTTAAATGTGTACTTTTCGCAGATGATACCACTTTTTTCTGTTCAGGTGAAGATATAGAACAAATGTTAGAATTGATAAAAACAGAATTTATAAAGATACAAACTTGGTTTAAAATAAATAAATTATCATTAAATCTAGAGAAAACTAATTACATGATATTCGGTAATAGAAAGAAAACTGTTGATGTTCCACTCAAAATTGAGGATGTTGAGATTTGTAGAGTGAGTGAGGTGAAGTTTTTGGGTGTTATCATTGATGACAAACTGACATGGAAACAACACATAAATTCTGTAAGAATAAAAATAGCTAAATCGATAGCAGTACTGTACAAAGTCAGAGACCTATTGAATGATAAGGCTCTGTATTTGTTGTATAACACAATCATTGTTCCACACTTAATCTATTGTATTGATGTTTGGGGGAATGCGTGTAAAACAATCACAAAGCCTATTTTTGTATTACAGAAAAGAGCTGTAAGAATTATCACTAGAAAGCATTACCGTCATCCATCAAGTACATTATTTTATCAACTAAAATTACTGAAGTTCCATGATTTGGTAGACTATAATATTTTATCAGTTATGTATAGAGCTCAAAATAATGCATTACCTTTAAATATCCAAATGCACTTTGTTAAAAGACAAAGTTGTTATAATCTTAAGGGAACAGAGTTGTTTGTAAAACCACAATTCAGAACCAGTTTGAAGGGACGTTCTACCTCAATTCAGGGAATTAGATTATGGAATGGCTTGGAGAATGTAGTTAAAAATGCCAAGTCAGTGTTTACATTTAAAAAAATGATCAAAACAAATATGTTAAAAAAATATATGTGAAATAACGTAATGTGTATTGCATTAGTTAGAAAATTAGAAAGTGTTAGTCAGTTTGTACTGTATTAGTATTAGTTAGAAAACTAGAAAGAGTTAATCATTTTGTACTGTATTAGTATTAGTTAGAAAATTAGAAAGAGTTAGTCATTTTGTACTGTTGGTTGAAGAATATTATTGTTTAACCTGATTGTTGGAAAAAGTTGGTTGAAGATTATTATTGTTTACATGGTTTGACTACTGTTGTTTAATCTGATTGTTGGAGATAAGGGGCAGATATAATAAGATTTATTCTTCTTTCTGCCACCTTTCATTTTTTTACATTTTGTACACTATCATTATGAGATTGCCTTGTATTGTTTCTTTTGTAAAAAAATGAACAAATTTAATAAACATAAACATAAACATAAACATATATGGATTCTAATATGCTCAAAGGAAAATTATCCATAGTTTTCCTGTCAAATCTGCATTGTTTTCTACATGTGATGTGATATATTTTGTTTTTAAATTGACCATGATTAAAGGCAAGATTATGTGCTTTTTCCAACAAATTCTTGATAAAATTTAGAAAAAAGTAACTGAATTTAAATCAAAACAAATATTTATTATTTGTGCTTACAAATAAAATGTTGTAGCTTACAAATTCTTCATTAGTGAGAGTCAAATGTTGAGTATTGTGCTGTACATTTTTTTTAGACCTGTCTAAAGCTTTTGACACTGTGGATCATGACATCTTGTGTCATAAGTCATGTTATTGTCCCTTTTACCTAGCCTATACTGTATATGTAATTTGTCTTTTTTGACAGGAACATTCCCAGACAGAATGAAAGTAGCTAAGGTAGTTCCACTCTTTAAAAATTGTGATAAATGTGCATTTAATAATTACAGACCAATTTTCTTGTTGCCACAGTTCTCAAAAATTTTAGAAAAATTATTTGTGACCAGATTGGACAAATTTGTTGATGGGCAAGATATTTTAAGTGACAGTCATGGAGTTTATGGAACAAATAACTACAGCTGTTGATAAAAAAAAAAATATATATATATGGTATAAGTATATTTGTTGATTTAAAAAAGTTTATGGAACAAATAACTACAGCTGTTGATAAAAAAAAAAATATATATATATGGTATAAGTATATTTGTTGATTTAAAAAAGTCTTTCGATACAATAAATCACACCATTCTCCTTGAGAAATTGAATGTCTATGGCATTAGAGGACCAGCGCTGCAGTGGGTACATAGTTATTTGAAAGATAGGAAGCAGTTTGTACAGCCAGATGATGTAAGATCGGAATTTTGTAATATTACATGCGGAGTTCCACAAGGCCCTGTACTTGGACCTAAGTTGTTTATTTTATATGTTAATGATTTGGTTAATGTGTCGGGACTCCTCAGATCCTCTTTGCGGATGATACTACTTTCTTTTGTTTGGGTGAAAATATGAAACAGATGTTGGAATTGATGAAAAAGGAGTTTGTCAAAATACAGACTTGGTTTAAACTTAATAAATTATCATTACATTTAGAAAAAACTTATTATATGATATTTGGTAATAAAAAGAAAACTTCAGATGTTAAATTTAAAATTGAGGGTGGTGAGATCTGTAGAGTGAGTGAGGTCAAGTTCTTGGGTGTTGTCATTGATGACAAAATAACTTGGAAAAAACATAGATTTTGTAAAAATGAAAATATCTAAATCCATTGCTGTACTATATAAAGTCAAGGACCTATTGAATGACAAAGCATTGTATTTGTTGTATAACAATATCATTGTTCCACATTTAATTTATTGTATTGATGTTTGTGGAAAAGCATGTAAAACAATTACAAAACCTATTTTTATTTTACAGAAAAGAGCCGTAAGGATTATTGCAAGAAAACATTACTGTCATCCATCTAGTATATTATTGCCCCACTCCCCTCAGGACGGAGGTTGAGGAGCATCAAGTGTAGAACCACTAGACTGAGGAACAGCTTCTACCCTGAGGCTGTTAGACTCATGAATAAATAAAAATAAAATAAAAAATAAACACTGCAAAATATCACATCATACTGATGCTGATCTGTTTTCTTGTTGCTGTGTTCATCTGTGTTCATCTGTGACCATCTGCTCATACAAACTCATGTTCGTGCTGCTGTTTATTTCAACTATATTAGGCTTAGTGTATTACTAGTTGATGTTTTTCTTAGTTAGTTCTAGATGTTATTACTGTTTTTCTCTTTCATTTGTTGTTGGATGTAACTGGGACCCCGTGTACATAATCTCGTTTTCATCACATGTACCACATGCGGTGCAAATGACAATAAAGACTCTCTCTCTCTCTCTCTTATTTTTGTAAGAGTGGCACCTGCTGCAGCTCCAAGATGGCCACCAATCATCCACAGCTGATGTCGTCCACCTGACGAGCTCCACCTATACTTAAAGCTGGGATCTGCGATTTCTGGAAAGCCCTGGCACTTAGAAAAATTTCCAGCAGGTGAAATCATTCTGCTCCCTCCCTCAGAGCCATATATGACTCAGAGGGAGGGAGACTGTCCGTTCTCTGGTGAACTTGGGTTCTGCAGCTCCGCCCCCTGCTGTGTGTGTGCTCGGAGGAGCGCTTCAATATTCTGTGATTATATGTTATAAAAACCTTTTAAAAATATAATAAAACCATAGAGCACTTGTCCAACATCACAAAATCCAGCAGAAATCAGCAGAGGTTCACGAAGCAACGTTTGGACATGATTTAATTCGCTCGTGAGTCGTGACAAATCCATTTCCTCATTCCTGTGAGTGGAGGATGAAGCGATCACTTGACTTTTTGCAAAAAAACTAAATAAAAGTCCAGCTCTGGGATGAAGAAGGGATATTTAATACATTTATGTCACATAAAAAACAGTCCTGCATCGCTTTGCAATCCTTTGAATGAGAACGAGCCGCGGCGCTGAGGCTGTGAGTGACAGGTGGGGGCGTGGGTTGGGGCGTGACAAACAACTCTGTTTTGATTGGCTGGTCATTGTCCTGGTCACTCTGTGTTTTCAGTGTTTTTATAAATGCTGATAGAGAAGCAAGGGGACTATAGTTTTTTTCAGAGATTACTTGGTCTATCATCAGTTTGTCAGTAGATAGTGACAGAGTGAAGAAATATGTTAAAAATATATTGTTTGAAAAGTTACAGACTACATTACAATCTTACATACCCCAGCTTT
>JBBPBX010021870.1:3858-41954 GCA_038048925.1 Garcialebias charrua
TTTATTTTAATTTAATTATTTTATTTATTTATTTTTATTTCAGTTTCGCTAGCTTTTAGCCTGGCTCAGAAGAAAACTTCTGCCTTTTCAATGCACTTCGCTAACTATTGATAAGTATTTGACAGAACATCTCTAGAAATGTCCCCAGAGGCTTCAGGTCTGCAAAGACAAAGGTTATGGGAACAAGTATTTTTATTTACTTGTGCCAGTTGTGCAGCTGTGACTGGAACAAGGTTTATTCACAGAAAATGGGGTTAAACTGGGATGAACAGGACAACCAGCTGAAAAACACAGTCAAAAGACAGCATTGTAACATTTTATTTTTTTCATAATCAACAAAAAAACAACAACTTGTTTTCATGGGCTGAAAAATTTGGCCTTGTAAACTGGAACAAATCTCAATTTTATCCCTGAATTTACATCCAAGTGAATATGATTTTGATGTGTGACACGTGAAGTGTTGGCTTCATGCAGTGCTACCTCGTTTTACATGTTGCATCAACTCCACATGTTAAATACCAAAACAAGTTCAGGGAATATTGGGATATTTTGAAGCAGAATTTTTTTTGTTTGTTGAAAAGTTGAGAACAAATATCTTACCTGTGGTGGATAGCTCTTTGAATGATCTGTTTGGTGAAATGAAGTTTTATTCAGATTGGACTGATGAGCTAATGGCCAGTCAGCGAAGCCAAGACTAAAGCTGGGTTTATACTAGCGTCTCATGTCTTTTACCTCCCGCTGAGTGAACCCAGTCACCGACCGCATGAGTGTTTATACTTTGCAAGATGTGGGGGGATAAATTATAATAAATCCCTCCCTCTTCCCTCCCACTGCATTCCAGGATTTCATGAAAAAAATGAAAGGAGGCAGAAGAAGAAAAAAATCTCATTATTTCTGTCCCTTCTTCAAACAAAATTAACAATCAATTCAAATAGCAATCACATATATAAAAAAATATAAGATATTAAATGATTTCTCACACAAATTAGGCTTTAGTTACAGTTTTGCACGCTGTACCCATATAACCGTATTTAAAAACAACAACAAAAAACTCAACCATGTGAGATTCAAACTCACGTCCTTTGAGTGGGAGCGCAACGTCTTTACCACTAGACCAAAACGGCTTGTTGTTTCACAGTGGAATTTGCTTTCTTTTAAAGGGTGCATGCAGGCGCAGGCATGCTTTTGAGTGCGCGCACGTAAATATATATATATATATATATATATATTTATATATGTATTGGTGGGTGGGTGTGTGTGTGTGCGCGTGTGTGCGCGCGGGATTTTACGATTTTTAATGTGTAAATTAAGCATTCTGGTATACCCCAAGAAGAAAAGTAGGTGAAAAGACAACACGCTTCAGGCAAAGAAGACATTTAGCAACATATAATTATTGCATCCACAGGAAAGACGGAATCAACCAAAAAATAAGAAATCAACAAAAAACAACAACAGCAGCGAGTCAAACAAATACAGCAGAGCATTTTGCTAATAGCAAAAACTAATTACTTAAATTTGTAGCGCTAAGCTAGCAGTGCACAATACAGACGCATTAGCTAAGATGCTTAAGATGCTACAGACGAAGTGCTCCGCTTCTCTAATGCATTCCATAAAGCTTGAACAAACCATGCCTCTGAAACCCACCCCACCCCCGAAAAAACCCGCTTTGGATCTAGATGATTCACGTAAATTACATGTTTTTGATTGAAATTGGCGATTTTTGCTGAAAAGCAACAAGTTTGCAGGTATGTTTTATAATCCTTTACATTCCTGTCATTTCACACATTAAACTTTTATTGCAGGGGTAATTCAGGTAAAGCTTCATGGCAGTGATGAACTTCCATAAAGCTTTACCTAAATTCTCCTGACTGTTCTTATCACCCACTGGATCATGTTTGTGTCCATATCTGTGTCTGTTGACCTCTTGAACCACGGGACAAATTTTAACTAGTAATTATTGAATTTATATACATGTGTATGATGTATGGTTGATTTTTAAGTCAACCCAGTTCTACTGACCTGAATATGCTGTGATTGTAACTGAGATGCATTCTTGACACATATTCTAAACACGGACATGTTGCACGTCATTTATTTAAAAAGTTGCTATTAAAAATTTGAAGTCAAATATGTCAGTCCGTTAGCAAAATATTTAATGCACTATTAGACAGATTTTAATAAAACTTTCAGAAAGTAATTTTTGGAATTTGTATGTAGAACTGGTTAACATTTGAAACTAAGACCATTAAAGATGGCTTCCACAGCTAACCAACATTAGCCAACACAGTCAGTTCTACAGATATAAAGCTAAATTTTGGTGTGGTAGTAACATAACTAAAAAAAAAAGGTTTGAATAAATCAGCTACATCTCTGTCGTTTCTCCATATTTAAGTGGCATAACCAGCAGCAGCTAGCTCGAGTAGTTCTGGTGGCACACGGCGCTTGTCCAGCTGCAAGATCATCATGTTTCTGCTGCAAAAACCACGTCATGTAAAACTGAAGGTGACTGCTGGTATACAACATAATTTGCATAAATCACTTTATGGTCTTATAGTCCCACTCAGACTAGCCGTTAGCTCATCAGTCCAGTCAGAAACAAACTCTTCAAACCATTGTTCAAACAGCACAACAGGTGAGACGTGACCGCTTCACACCTTTAAACCTTTTCAACAAATGTAAAGATCAAAAATCCTGTGTAACGTATGCAACGAACAAACAAAGCTGTAATCACACACACACGTGTCACATGTAATCACACACACGTGTCACATCATCACACACATGTATCGCATGTCATCACACACACGTGTCACATGTCATCACACACAGGTCATATGTCATCACACACACCTGTCACATGTCATCACACACACATGCCACGTCATCACACACACATGTCATATGTCATCACACACATGTGTCACATGTAATCACACACGTGTCATATGTAATCACACACACGTGTCACGTCATCACACATGTGTCACATCATCACACACACGTGTCACATGTAATCACACACACGTGTCACATGTAATCACACACACATGTCATCACACACACGTGTCACACACATGTCATCACACATGTGTCACATATCATCACACACGTGTCCCATGTCATCACACACACATGTCACATGTAATCTCACACACACGTGTCACATGTAATCACACACGTATCACATGTAATCACACACGTATCGCATGTAATCACACACGTGTCACATGTAATCACACACACGTGTCACATGTAATCTCACACACGTGTCACATGTAATCTCACACATGTGTCATGTCATCACACACACATGTCACATGTCATCACACACACGTGTCACATGTAATCACACACATGTCACATGTCATCACACACACGTGTCACATGTCATCACACACACATGTCACATGTCATCACACACACACACACACGTCATCACACACACCTGTCACGTCATCACACATGTGTCACATGTCATCACACACACGTGTCACATGTCATCACACACATGTCACATGTAATCACACACACGTGTCACGTCATCACACACACATGTCATCACACACGTGTCACATGTCATCCCACACACGTGTCACATATCATCCCACACACGTGTCACATGTTATCACACACACACATGTCACATGTCATCACACACGTCATATGTCATCACACACGTGTCACATGTAATCACACACGTGTCACATCATCACACACGTGTCACATGTCAACACACACACACGTGTCACATGTAATCACACACATGTGTCACATGTAATCACACACACGTGTCAAATGTCATCACACACACATGTCACGTCATCACACACACGTGTCACATATCATCACACACGTGTCCCATGTCATCACACACGTGTCACATGTAATCACACACGTATCACATGTCATCACACACGTCACATGTAATCACACACACGTGTCACATAGAATCTCACACACATGTCACATGTAATCTCACACACGTCATCACACACGTCACATGTCATCACACACATGTCCCATGTCATCACACACACGTGTCACATGAAATCACACACGTTTCACATGTCATCACACACCCGTGTCACATGTCATCACACACATGTCACATATAATCACACACACACACGTGTCACATGTAATCACACACACATGTCACATGTAATCACACACACACACACGTGTCACATGTCATCACACACACGTGTCACATGTCATCACACACGTGTCACATGTCATCACACACACGTGCCACATGTCATCACACACACGTGTCACATGTCATCACACACACACGTGTCCCATGTCATCACACACACGTGTCACATGTAATCACACACGTGTCACATGTCATCACACACACGTGTCACATGTCATCACACACACGTGTCACATGTCATCACACACACGTGTCACATGTCATCACACACACGTGTCACATGTCATCACACACACGTGTCACATGTCATCACACACACGTGTCACATGTCATCACACACACGTGTCACATGTCATCACACACACGTGTCACATGTCATCACACACCCGTGTCACATGTCATCACACACACGTGTCACATGTCATCACACACATGTGTCACATGTCATCACACACACGTGTCACATGTCATCACACACACGTGTCACATGTCATCACACACACGTGTCACATGTCATCACACACACGTGTCACATGTCATCACACACACGTGTCACATGTCATCACATACATGTGTCACAAGAATCAAGACGATTTGCAGCTGACTTGGTGGTTTATGCCTGTTTGCTGTATAGTTTATTATTTTTGAAACACAAAGTGTTACTTTAAACTCTTCATGACACTGAATGACTTGTGTGACTAAATATTAGCACATGTGAGTGGAAGAAAGCACGAGTGTGGCTCTAATGGTGCTATAGCGCACATGCAGTTAATGGGCGAGATGACAAAATGAAAAAGCAACAAATACATTTTATAAAACATAATTTCATATCAATATATTAAAATACTATTAAAATAAGATCTTAGACAATATTGTAATATGAAATTGACCGATAAATAATTGGTTGGCCTACACACAGAAATATATTTATATTTAAGCATCTGTGTCATAGTTCAATGTTTTTGAATTGAAAGTTTCCAGATTTCCCCAGTTGGTGGCAGTAAAGTCCAGAGAGCTAATAATACTTTTTTCTTTCTTCAGCCAATACAACAATGAACATAGAGTACACAGCCCCATAGTAAAGTTATACACACTGGATAGACTACAGTATAAATGTCAAGACAGAAAAATAGAAAAATATCAATAGAAATCAAAAGTCAAATACAGAGAAAGTAAATAGAGCAAGAAGTGTACTTATGAGTCTGTTCTTGTTGCTGGAGTTCCTCTCAGCTCACTGTTCGAGTAACTGAATGTTGCTTCTTGCTTTGCAGTCCTGACACCGTCGCACAAACACAGAGTTACGAACATTTGCAAATACAGACTCATGCAACAGGCACAGCAAACTGAACACACACACACATACACACACACACACACACACAGCTCACATGACCGTGCAGCACTTGCAGGTCTGTTTCTTCTCCTTTCCGCCCTCCTCTCCACTTGTGTTGGCCTTCTCTTTTTCTGCCATGCTGCCGTTGGGCGGGGCCTGCTCTCCTGTGGCTGCGTCACCTGCTTTCCCCTCACCGTCTTCAATCACAACAAACTCTGCCTTCACGTTGCCATCCACCCCTTCCATCTCCAGGGCCGTGTGGCTCTCCGTTTTGTCCTCGGTGGTCTTGTAGCCCATGAACACCAGAGTGACGGGATTCTCTTCACTGGCTTGATCAGGACTGGGACCCAGCAGCTTGGCCTCAACCCCTGCCACCTCTTTTTTAAGGTTCTGCATGACACCATTCTCACCTAAAGGCATCATGGAAAGACCATGAGAGCCAGTCAGGGAAAGTCAGGAGAGACAAAGAAAGGGAGGAAATATAGCTGTAATAACCTCTGGAGGAGACATTTAATTTGAACTTAGCCAGCTCTGCTCTTTAGCTGTGTTGCCAGGTGTTGCTATGGTAAGCACAGAACTCACCGTTTTCACTGGCAACACCCTTCTTAGATGGCACTCCTGTCTCCAGTTCTTCAATATCTTGTTCCAGCCTAAAACACACAATCATAGATGCTATTAAATAATTATTACAATATTTTCTCAATTGAATTATTAAATTGGATCTAAGAAGTTCAAAAAACATTCACTACAAAAACAACTGTACTTTACTTGTAACAGAAGACGTTTCGCTCTTCATCCGAGAAGCTTTCTCAATTCAAAGAGCTGAGTGTGGGGTTCAGGTTTTAAAGGCTGAGCTAAGATACAACATACCTATGTAGACTGACAAATCACACCTCACACCTTAAAGCTGCTGTATGTAACTTTTCTAAAAATATATTTTTAACATATTTCTTCACTCTGTCACTATCTCCTGACAGACTGGTGTTAGACAGGTAATCTCTGAAAAAAACTATATTCCTCTGGCTTCTCCTGGTGGTACTACAAGCATTTCCAAAAACCCACAGTGACCCGCCGTTAACCAGCCAATAAAAACATAGTTTGGTTCATGAACGAGCTTCTCACGCCCATCCCCCGCCTGTCCCAACCCTGCATGACCAGTCACGAGACAGGCCATGCTGTGGAGGAGGAGCTAAGGAGGGTGAGTTGCAGGTCAGCCGAGAGCAAGGGGGAGGGACCAGAAAGGTGTCTCTGTTCAATTTTTTTCTGTCCAGCGTTTTCCAGAAACTGCAGCTTTAACAGTAGGTGTTTCTTAAGGTCTTTGTTAGTCTAATTCACAGATGAAGCTCCTCTGTTTCCATCAGGTTTGAACCGTCTGGGAATCAGTCCTAAAGCTGCATTATACGTTTTTTGAACGTTGGAATCTGAGACCTCCTCCTCTGTTAAGAGAAGGTTTTTCTCTCTCAATATGAACAGCTTCCTTCACACCCCTCTCAAACCATCTGTGTTCTCGGTCCAAAATGTGCACATTCTGGTCATCAAAAGAGTGACCCTTGTCCGTGAGGTGGAGGTGAACAGCTGAGTTTTGTCCAGAGGAGGTTGCTCTCCTGTGTTGGGACATTCTTCTGTGAAGAGGCTGTTTAGTTTCTCCAATGTAGAGGTCTGGACAGTCCTCGCTGCACTGGACCACATACACTACACCACTCTGTTTGTGTGTGGGGGTTTTGTCCTTCGGGTGGACCAGCCTCTGTCTGAGAGTCCTGCTGGGTTTGAAATGTACTGGGATGTTGTGTTTGTTGAAAATCCTTCTGAAATTCTCTGATACTCCAGCCACATAAGGGATGGCAATGTTTTTTCGTCTGCTCACCTTTTTCTGTTTATTAGTGCGTTTTGTAGATTTCAGAGAAAATAATGAAGAAAGGGAAGACAGTAGGACCTGATGACATGGTATGGCAGTGAGGTTTTTGACTCAAACATTTAATGACATATTTGATGGTGAGAAAATGCCTGAGGAATGGAGAAGAAGCGTGCTGGTGCCCATTTTTAAGAACAAGGTGATGTACAGAGTTGTAGCAACTACTGTACAGAAGAATTAAGTTGATGAGCCACACGATGAAGATCTGGGAGAGAGTTGTGGAAGCAAGACTTAGACAAGAGGTGACTATCTGTGAGCAGCAGTATGGTTTCATGTCAAGTCGAGTAACACATCCTACATAGGTATTTTTGTATCTTATCTCAGCCTTTAAAACCTCTCTGCTCCGTGTACCTGACTCCACCTGCAGGTGGATCACTGACTTCCTGACAGACCGGAGTCAGCGCGTGCGGCTGGGGAAAGCTGTCTCGGACACTCAGACCATAAGCACAGGTTCACCACAAGGCTGTGTTCTTTCCCCTCTGCTCTTCTCCCTGTACACCAACTGCTGCACCTCCAACCATGACTCCGTAAAACTTATTAAGTTTGCGGACGACACCACCCTCATCGGGCTCATCTCGGATGATGATGAGTCTGCGTTGTAGTGATATAGGCCTCTGTCTTGACCTTCAAGGACACCTCTCTGCATCTTTTTGGAACTCTCAGTGTTACACCTTCTTGAAGCCTTCAAGGAGACGAGTAAACACTATTTTGGTTAACAATTATTATGAATTAATGGACACTAATTAATCAGATTGAACTTTCTCTTTAATGTGTGTTAATTCAGAATTGATCAAACAGTATTTTTGTCATTTCAATGATGATTTTACTAAGCTGGTATATTTTAAATATGACAAAGTTAAGAGAACATCTCAGAATGATCGTGCTTTAAACTGTCTGTTCTATGCAGAATGTGTCTAAAGTTGAATGAACAATTCTTCGTATTTGTTTGAACTGTTTTTGTTTCGAAGGAGAAGTTCTAGACATAACTTAATCTTCGGTCTCCCGTCCGTTCTAAAAACAATTCATCTGTGCTTAAACAGAGAGTGCTCTGTTTTCACACCTGCAGGTTTTTGTTTTGTCTCCGTGCTGGGACTCAGTTCTCAGCACTCACTGGGTTTTAGAGTTCTGAGGGAGAAGGGAAGACGCACGGACGTTTTTCTCCAAGCTGATGTACGTTCCGGCCAGGCACCAAAGGCCCACGTCTTCAGCAAAGGTTCAAACAGCACGTCAGCTGTGAACCACTTCGAGTGTCACAGCTCCAAGCGGTGACACTCTTTCTGAAGTTATCTTGAACAAAACCAGAACCAGGCATCACTCTGGGAGGCCGACGCAGACTTCACGAGACCGTGGCAAGATGAAAGTGGTCGCCTGTAAAACGCAGCAGCCTGCGCGTCTGGCTTGACTAATTTACCGGAGTTGAGACAGGATCATCTTCACGAAGGTAAAAGTGTTTCATCACGGGACGGACGTCCAGCCGAAACCGAGCAGAGGGTGCCATCACTGGTTAAACATCTCAAGATAAGATTCAACCATTTCATTTCAATCTTTTATCTTTCCTCCTTAAACTCCTCCTTATGTTTATTTTCATCATGGTAAACTTTAAGTAATGTGCCAACAGAAAGGTCCAACTGTCTGTTTGTTTTAATTTGAATTCTTGTCAACGTAGTTATTAAATCAGAGCTAATATCGATACAAATGTTTAATGTAATTCTTGTGATAGTTTCAATAAAAGGTCTATTTTTTGGTAGACCAATATAAGTTGAGTCTAAGCGTGAAATTACATTTCTTGTCTAATCACAGTAAAAACAACTTAGTATCGGAAAAAGGAAGAACTCGCACTTTGGTGGCAGTTTGTGCAAGATTAAAGTCTGCTAAACTGCGCATCCAATAATGGTGGCTCAGTAAGTGTTTAAATACCTTACTATACATCATTATTTATTCAATTACAATTGGTGGCTCGTCCGAGTTCCTGGAACGTTTATTAAGTTGTTTGGTGTAGCTTATTTTTGTTAACGGTGTTTGTTGGCATTAGTTTACATCCTGGTTTTGGGCTTGTAAGAATAGTTTTGGCTGGTGAGTGTCCGGGAGTTGCTAATCGTGGCATTGTCTGGATTATTTTCCCGTTAGAATTATTTTTTCATTCACATTTGAACGTATGCTTGGAGCGGGTGCGTGATAAATGTTTTGTCTGTGCTTGTGAGACGTTTCATTACGTGTCACGAGGCTGCATGCATCTTTCATTGTTGTGACCGCCGAGTCACGATCCGGTTTCATTCTATTACATCTGCGATTTATTGTTGAAGGTCTGTTTCACACATTTGCTGCTCCATTTTACCTAATCTGTTACAACGTGTTTGCCGAGGTTCGGGAAAACCCACTCCGCTGGGACCGGATGTATTCCGGTTCCGTTTGACGTAAAGTCCGTTGTTGTACACAGTTAGAGTGCTGCCTCCCCTGGGGGCGTGAGAGTTAGCTTGGTTGTGTTTTAGCTCATTGACGGTATTTTCTGCGGTGTAAAAATACGTTTATTTTGTGGAAGAGAGTCCAGTACTTTGAGCCGAGCTAATGCTAAACGGTACCGACAAGATGGCTGCTTAAAACGCTGTGATTGGTCCATTGTGTGTCGCGTTCAAGAACGTTGGTTTCTGTAGACTCTGGTTGTCAGATTCATTTTTGTACACATTTGTGACGGTTTATTTGTGTTGTTTAAGTTCTATGCACGTGATATCGTCGAAGACTGGCTTAACCGCGGTGTTTTGCGATATTTATGACTGTTTTAGAACGTTGAAAAGACCGTTCCACGCTTTTGTTCGACCGACCGCAGGTCCGTGAACACACCGCTCGAACGGCACGTCACTAGTGGGTGGCGTTGGGTTTGGAAGACACAATTTCCCATGAACACTTGGGTTTTAGAACTACAGTTCTGTCTTCGCTGTGATTGGTCGATTACGCTGTATGTGTTGACGCATGCGCAGTGGGTGAAGCCCCGCTCCTCGTCAATTTTCACTTCAGCTACTTGTCCCAGACGAGTTTCCGTGCTTGTTTGTCCATTACTGTCATTAAAAAGACTGTTTAATCGCGGTGTTTTTGAGGTTTTAATGGGTGGATTGAGCCGGTTGCTCTGAAAACTGCCGATCGCCATGTGACCAGGTCACGTGACACCGATTTTGCCGGTTTTATGAGGACCGACCTTATTTCTTTTAAACGCAGTTTAGAAGGTTTCACAGTTCAACCGATTTTGCTCACATGATTTCGTTTTGTGAGCCTGGGTTCTAGAGCTTATCACGTTACGCTTTAGATCTGTCTGATTGATGCTTTTCATCCGTGTTGGATGTCTGTGTGGGCTGAAAGCTACGGCTGCGCTCACTGGTGATAACAGCGCCTCTATAGCGGTCAGATAGAGAAATTACAGTCGCTGTGATAAACTCACTTCCAGCGCTGTGACCCCTGCTGGTTACATTAGAAGACGCAGTCTTCCTGTAATGTGTACATGGTAACTGTTCCTGTTTTAAACGGGAAACATTTTGAGAATATTGTACTCACAGCACACTTTAATTTGATTTTCACATATAATCAAATGTTGATGGCAGAACAGTTACACAGATTTAATACAGACATGTCTGTTGTTGATAAAATTTGACACTTTTATCATTGATTCTGTGCAAAACAAACTGTCTGTTTTTATTTTTATTTTAAACTGCAAGTTTAAAATATCACACATGAGGCTTCTTTTGTCTTGGTTTTTCACAAAAAATCTCAAAACGACAGCCGTTTTTGTTTGACCTTGTCACAGGTCGACTAATTACTAAACATCACTGACTTTTATTTCATTTAACATCTTGGATGTTTTCTGAGCAGCTCATACACTGTGCATATTTGCAGGCTGCGATATGAGACCCACTTTACTTGGTTTTTCGCAGAAAATCAGTACACAGATGGACGTTCAAACAGGTGAACCACCTGAGGGGGGCTCCTCTCCTATCTATCCTAGATGGATGGATGGGGGCCTTGGGATTCCTGCCCGTGCTCCCCGCATTTTGGGGGAATCTGCCTCTTCGTATGCTAATTACTTAGCTGCTAAGAACGTCCGTCAGGATAAGTGGGAAAATCCCCTGTCATTCTACGACAGGCTAATCTCGGTCTACTCCGGGGGAAAAACTATTCCTGGATTAGAGGAAAATATGGAGTTTAAACGTCTTTTCATTATGAATCTTATGCCTTTTCAAATGAAATGTGTTCATTTCAAGGTTGATTGCAAAAAAGATTCCATGGAAGTGATAAGACAATATGCTGCGTCAGTTTTTGAGGCCGAAATACAACCTAGGATACCATCAGAGGTTTGTACAGGTCAAAAGGTCACATCCCACTCGCAGGAAGTAGTAGAGGTTCCCTCTCCTTCAAAGTGCGAGAGGTCACAGGTTTTTCATAATAACCTACAACAGCATGGTGCTACGAGCTGTAGGAGTTCTGAACCCCCTGCCCCTCAGGTTGAAAACCTTGAGAGGAGCAGAGAACCACACAAGGTAGGTGTTCGCTCTCTAGATGAACCAAGATGGTTCAGATCGAACCAAAAGAGTTCTCACCTAGGTCTCACAGTGGGTGAACTTCGAGAGAAGTTGATGTCTGGGAACCGTGACCCTTTGAAAAGTGGTCTGTCCCGACATGTGCCCCCGAGAAGCGACCCTCCTGCCCCTGCCCCTCGAGCTGCACAGCTCGAGACATGCAATGAGTCACACATGCTCCAGATTATGGAAACGGCGCCTCCGCGCGAGGACGTGACTGAGGTTGTGGTTTGTTTGTCAAATGATTTGAATGTTACAGTGGTTGACCAAGCTGACACAACGTGTGACGTTGTCCTTGATGATAACACAAACAACATTGTTCATCCTGATGAAGCGACGCGCAACACTGCCTTTTGCTACAACTCAGTGCACACAGTTGACAACAACAACGTCGACACTGACATAGATGCTGACAGCAAACAAATTGCTGAAGATCCGCATCCTGAAGGTCATGAGGCAGACAGCCATCATGATGCTGACAGCTACGACGATTACGCAGACGGAGTTACGCGTACACAGAGGTGTGTGCTTAAACCTAGAAGGTTTCTGTGTAAGTTTATGAGAATGGGGTGCGCTAAGAAAGCTTACCTGCCACTCAGACTGGAAGGGGTCTTCGCGCGTGAGGCACTCCTGGATAGCGGCTCAGACGTGTCTACCATGTCGGCCGAACTGTTTGAGGAGCTGAGGACCGCCGCTAACGATGTTGGCAGGCAAATACCCTTTGTGAGATACACTTATGGTGAGCAACAGGGCCTCGCAAAGACGAGAACAACCCTAATAGCCATGGTTCACATGCAGATTGGCGAAATGTCACTATACCATCCGGTATATGTGTCTGAACTTGACTCACTCCAGACTCCATTTGTGGTTGGCCAAGATTTTATAAATCGCTTTGAAGCGATTATAAATTATGGCAATCAGACATTGTGGACCACAGTGAGCAGTCCACTGCCAATCGTGGTACCTCCCCAAGGTCAGGACACTGACTGTCTAACAACAGGTACCGCTGAGGTCACATGGGATTCCCCAACCGAGACCGCAGACCCGGTAAGTGAACCTTCAACTACAGGTGAGACAGAGGAGACTCAACAGGTGGACCAGACTCTGGCCCATCACGAGGACCTCCTCTGCGAGCTGACACCTTCAGCACTCCCTGACCACTTCCTACCACAGGTAGATGAAGGTGTGGAGATCCAAGAGTCCCACACCGATGACGCTGTACTGTCCTGTGGGACAGGTAATTCGGCATACAGCCAAGCTTTCAGTGAAGTCTTGGTTCAAGGACATCTGAGTCCAGAAAGTGACAGTCTACAACACGCTGACAGTCACTTGGACTTCATTGTTACTGATTTTGAGGACCCCTCCTTAAACAAAAGGGGGGCAAACTCACACTTCCTACCACGGGTAGAGGACGGTGTAGAGATCAGAGGATCACACACCGAGAACGCTGTGCTGTCCTCTGGGACAGGTAATTCAGTTGTTAGCCAAGCTTTCAATGAAACCTTGGTTCAAGAGCATTTGAATTTAGAACTACTCAGAGATGACATAGTTCTTACAGGCTCAAAGAGCACCTCTTCATTCATGAAGTGGCAAGACATACATCACAACGACAGAGACACGCCTGCGACGGCGCCGACCGTTGTGACACACCTGCATTACGCAGAAAGAGGTAAACGTACAGAGGTACGTTGGCCGAAACCTATAAGGTTCCTGTACAAGGTTCCCCATAAACTGCGCGAACAGCTTAAACTAAACAATGGCATCCTAACTCGTGCCCATGGACGGACGTCCACACCTGTGTGCGTGGTCCCTCATGACCACAGGGGGGTGATGTTAGGCCATGCCCATGTCAAGGACAAAGATTTCAATAACCCCACAAACGACAAAGAGCTCGCAAACTCACAGACTTCATGGGAAAACAAGGTCGTCCAAACACAGGATAGTAAATAAACTAAACAGTTTAAACTATTCTAGTTGCGAAAAGAAACCGCTCCAACTAGAACTTAGAAACGCTAAGCATAAAACCCACAACAAAAACTAACCTTAACAACCGTTTAAATCTGCAGGATTTAATTGACATCGGTTATAAAGCTAAGAACTGTTTTTCTTGTGTGTGACGTGGAATCTGACGACCAGAGTGAGTTTGACGTAGTGAAACGTTGTGTTTAGTTGCTTGATTGCTACTTTTGTGTTATTGAAGTTGTTATTGTTTTCTGAACACTCCCAGCCAAAAGAGGTTTTGATTGTTGATAAGTTGAAGACTTAAATGGATTTTAACTATGCCAACATGCTGTTCATTTTGTTAAAGATCTCAATCTTTGAAGAGTCATAGTAGATTAATACTACTTAAGGTACTATAATCTACACTGATCTCCCAATCATTTAGGTAGAACCGATTCGATCGTTTCTATTCTAGATCTATTCATTTTGATGAGTCTCGCCATAGACTTCAAAATTTTTAGGGATTACCAAATCTTGCGTCGTTCGTCTAAAAGACAACAGACATTTAGACCAAACTAGTTTCATTTTTATTTTAGTTTAACCTAAACTAAATAATGAATGGAGGAATAGTTTGAATGAAGAGGCCTTCGTTACAGAAGCCCTCCACATTTCTATAGGTATAGATCCCTATTTCTGATTTTTACAGCATTGATCCACCCCTTAATTGGTAATTTTAGCTGATCTAATCCATGATAGCTTACATACCAGGTGCATATAGGTAAGGCTTAATGTAGAATCCCAATCATAAGCCCACCTAAAACCACATAATTGCATGACACATTGAACCAGGGTGGCACCGACTGGAAGCCATCCAGCCTGCAACCTTCGATGTGGGGACCTGCTGATCCAACGTTGGTCTTCAACCTTCATCCAAGGCCCGCCTCCTCTGCTTCAATCGAGGGATCCCCTCTACATGCTGATTAAAAACCATTCTTGCTGATGAAATCAATAACCCCCATCGTTGTGGATTTACCGTTGTGGATTATAAGACTTTGTTTTCCAAGGGATCACAGACTCAGTTCTCCATGGGTTAACAGACTATGTTTTCCAAAGGATTAAAAGCTTGCCGCAATGGGATTACCTACGAACAGTATGGAATTTCCAAAAACATTATGGGAGTATATTTTTGAATTTTTTTTTTCCCACTTGCTGGATTACATAGAGGTCAGAGACATTCGGTGGTATCCTTTCGTGTTGGAACTCATCCCCAAGGACAGGCGATGACTTCCAAAAAGGGGGACTGTAGTGATATAGGCCTCTGTCTTGACCTTCAAGGACACCTCTCTGCATCTCTTTGGAACTCTCAGTGTTACACCTTCTTGAAGCCTTCAAGGAGACGAGTAAACACTATTTTGGTTAACAATTATTATGAATTAATGGACACTAATTAATCAGATTGAACTTTCTCTTTAATGTGTGTTAATTCAGAATTGATCAAACAGTATTTTTGTCATTTCAATGATGATTTTACTAAGCTGGTATATTTTAAATATGACAAAGTTAAGAGAACATCTCAGAATGATCGTGCTTTAAACTGTCTGCTCTATGCAGAATGTGTCTAAAGTTGAATGAACAATTCTTCGTATTTGTTTGAACTGTTTTTGTTTCGAAGGAGAAGTTCTAGACATAACTTAATCTTCGGTCTCCCGTCCGTTCTAAAAACAATTCATCTGTGCTTAAACAGAGAGTGCTCTGTTTTCACACCTGCAGGTTTTTGTTTTGTCTCCGTGCTGGGACTCAGTTCTCAGCACTCACTGGGTTTTGGAGTTCTGAGGGAGAAGGGAAGACGCACGGACGTTTTTCTCCAAGCTGATGTACGTTCCGGCCAGGCACCAAAGGCCCACGTCTTCAGCAAAGGTTCAAACAGCACGTCAGCTGTGAACCACTTCGAGTGTCACAGCTCCAAGCGGTGACACTCTTTCTGAAGTTATCTTGAACAAAACCAGAACCAGGCATCACTCTGGGAGGCCGACGCAGACTTCACGAGACCGTGGCAAGATGAAAGTGGTCGCCTGTAAAACGCAGCAGCCTGCGCGTCTGGCTTGACTAATTTACCGGAGTTGAGACAGGATCATCTTCACGAAGGTAAAAGTGTTTCATCACGGGACGGACGTCCAGCCGAAACCGAGCAGAGGGTGCCATCACTGGTTAAACATCTCAAGATAAGATTCAACCATTTCATTTCAATCTTTTATCTTTCCTCCTTAAACTCCTCCTTATGTTTATTTTCATCATGGTAAACTTTAAGTAATGTGCCAACAGAAAGGTCCAACTGTCTGTTTGTTTTAATTTGAATTCTTGTCAACGTAGTTATTAAATCAGAGCTAATATCGATACAAATGTTTATGTAATTTTTGTGATAGTTTCAATAAAAGGTCTATTTTTTGGTAGACCAACATAAATTGAAGTCTAAGCGTGAAATTACATTTCTGATTAATCACAGTAAAAACAATTTAGTATCGGAAAAAGGAAGAACTCGCACTTTGGTGGCAGTTTGTGCAAGATTAAAGTCTGCTAAACTGCGCATCCAATAATGGTGGCTCAGTAAGTGTTTAAATACCTTACTAAACATCATTATTATTCAATTACAAGTGTGAGAATTACAACCTGACTACCTGTAGTCAGGCAGAGCAGGATGAGAAGGACCTGGACATGGTGACTAAATCCAAAAGGAGTCGCACTTAAAAAGTAGCTCCGGAGGTTTTTTTAAGCGGTATGTTTGTCATTCTCAAGTGATTTATACATATGTAATCTGCTGACAAAAATTGGGCCTAAAACTTTTTTCACATCAATGTTTGTGAACTTTTTTTGCAGGATTAACATCTTCTGATGAAGAAGAGCGTGTCAGAGGTAATGTAGATTTTTTAATTCCGCTTTCAAAAGTAATGACCTTTTTAGTAAGCCCTTTTATTAAAAATGGGCATGCTTATTTTTCTTTAAATCACCTGTGTAGGTGTCCAGCTGCCAAACTATGCAACGCCTCCACAGAACTACTGAACAAAGCTAGTGAGTACTTACGAGGTCACTTTTTGAGTTTGTTTTTTATTTTTATTTTTTATTGCTCCACCCATCCATTCCTTTAGAGCTGACCAAGAGGGTATCTGTCCGCCCTCTAAAATACCAACACAATTCTGACTGCTCGGATACAGATGAGACTCAGATTCTGACTCAAGCCAAGGTGACATCAATTTTCTTTTGTCTATTTAGAGTTCGGTATCATACAAATATACTGACAGTTCTCTCTTTATCATTGCGTACACAGAAGCCAAAAGCTCTCACTGGGAAGGACCCTGCAGAGGAATTCCTCGCCATGTACAGTGATACTCCGCCTTCAGACCTTCAACATGAGGAAAGTCAGACAGTGATTGAATTAAAGCGGCAGATCCAGGAACTGAAAGACGAGAATGCTAAACTGAGGGAGTTGGTTTTTCAAGGTATCACTTCACTCATTTAACAATTACACAGTCAATAAAATTCAAATAATTTAATCTGTTTTTACAAAACTGAACTTTGTAATAAAGAACAATATTTTTTTATCTAATTGGTACAGATCTGCCTGAACTCCTAAAGTCTATGAAGACTGTAATTAATCTAGCTGAACATCCTAAGAGGTACAGTTCAGAACTGAACACACCACAACTGCCACCTCAAAAAGTTCTCTGCAGTCCAGGCCTGGTCCATCATCTGCAGATTCATTGCCGTCCCTCTCCAGACCTACACCCTCAAGCTCCCCATGTGAGTCGGTCATTCCATCAACAAGGGATACCCTGTCATCTAAGGTGATTGGTTAATAAAGAATGAATAAAAACATTCATCACTATACAGTATCCTAAATGCACCTTTTGCATGTCTCCATTAAACAGGTGGAGATCCATCCTGGGACTGGAGTGACGGTCGAGAAACTGGCTTGGGCCTATGCTACCAATGCAAACTCGGCTACAGTTTTTGTGAGGCATCTGCTCCCAGCAGTCTTTCCTGCGGAGACTCTGCTGGTCAGCAATCTTCGAGGAGGGAAACGAGGCCAAGGAGATGCTCGTCTACCTCTGGACAAAAAAACTGGATGCTATCTACAGTAAGTTTTCAGACTTTTATTGTGTCAGTGTGACTACAGTACACATTAACAGTTTGGTGTACTGTGTCTGGTTCATTAAGGCCCAGGTATAGCTCTGCTTTCGGCCGAATGCCGCTCCCTTCGCGCGCGTTCACTGCACAGCTCTGCGTTTTTTCTCACGTTCATTCTCGCGTTTTCGCTCCAAATTCTTGACATAATTTGAGAAGCCACAGCGCAGAAACGTTCGCTGATTGATCATTTGCTGACACGCCTACCGAATTGATTGACAGGTCGGGGGGAGAAAAAAAAAGGTGAGCCGGCTGCTTCAGCGCAGCGGTGTTTTGTGTTTATATCTTATTAAAAAGTTATAAATAAATAAAAAAACAGGGAGCGCTGGTCCTGCAGCCCACAGCACACCAGGAAATCTGCAGAACCTCGCGCAGCTACGTAGGACCCGAGTTTCATTCGCTCGTGACTAATTCATTCATTTCCTCATCATTTCAGTCATGGAGTCAGCGGAGGAGGAAGCGATTACTTGACTTTTGGCAAAAAAAACAAAAGAAAAGTCCAGATCAGGGACGAAGAAGAGGAATTTAATACATTTGTGTCACATCCAAAACAGTCCGTCGCCGGGCAGTTTATTGTGCGACAACGCGCCACGCGTACGCAGTCGTAAAATTTGAGCTTTGCACGTTTGTGCCCTGCGGGGCTACGCTTGTGCCTCGCACTCGAACTGCGTCAAGCGCCGTACGGCCGAACGCCGAGCTATACCTGGGCCTTGACTTTATGAAATGGATTTCTTAGTAGATCTAAAAAAGCTAAGTCTGGTACTCTGGACATTCAAAAAATAAAACAAAACAAAGCACAAAAAAAATAGTAGAAACGTTTCGTCTTTCGTCCGAAAGACTTCCTCAGTCTGAGGTGCTGTATTCAGCTCAGTCTTATAAATAGCACCTCTCACAGTGGATCAACCAGTTGGCTGATCCACTGTGAGAGGGTGCTATTTATAAGACTGAGCTGAACACAGCAACTCAGACTGAGGACGTCTTTCGGACGAAAGACGAAACGTTTCTACATTTTTTATTAAATTTTTTTTGCTTTGTTTTTGTTTTGTTTTTTGAATGTCCAGAGGACCAGACTTAGCTTTTTTAGATTTTTCTACCTGGATTATTGAGCATGCATCAGGGTATTTCTTAGTAGACATATAGAGTGATATAAAATGTTTTAACCCCCACACCTTGATGTAAATAACCTTCTAATGTTGATTTTTCTTGGTTTCTTTCAAATTAACAATTGTACTGATATTCTTTTTCCATGTCCCTTTTGTGTTCATACGTAGGTGCAACTCTTGAGCGGTGGCCTGGGACACAGCCCTCCAGCATTGGAAGCACGATCAATGGAAAGATCACAGAGCTTCGCGCTAAAAGTAAAAATGTCTAATTGAGATTAAATACATTGTTCTGTGAATTTGTTAGTGTGAAGTGTTGACAGTTTTTAGCTATTTAAAAGGCTTAATTTTTTAATCTCGTTTACCATGTTAGTTACCATGTTACCATTATAAGTTCAAATAAAAATTTGTCAATTTCTAAAGTGACTCGTGTTTATTATGTAAATTTGATGGTAACTGCATGAAACCATAAGAATAGGTAATTTTTTAATGTTATGCAATTCTCATAAGCTGACCTGTCATTTATGCATATAAATGGTTCAATACTCATATACGTTTTTTATAAATACTTTTTGAAAAAATTAAAGACATCAATTTCCTTAAAAAAAGTACTTTCAATACAAAAAACTTATATGTAATTGTATTTCTTCATATACAGTATTTTCTGGTGTATAAGTCGCACCTGTGTATAGGTTGCATTGTCCAATTATCACCAATAGATTGGAAAAATCCCTAGATAGGTCGCACTGGTGTATAGGTCGCACCTACGTTTAGCTCTGCTGCAAATGTCTGCCACAGGAGCGCACAGCAAGGCTTTTAAGAAGATTAACACTTAAAAACAATTATTTGTTTGATAAAAATTATAGCAAATATATGTCTGAGCTGAACTTTTCCTTAATAAATGAACGTAATTGTGAAATGAGCTGGATTTAAAAATTTGTTTCACCGAAAGTGATAACAAGCCATATATAGGTCGCACCTGAGTATAGGTCGCAGGCCTTGAAAAAACCCATAAAAAGGTGCGACCTATACACCGGAAAATACGGGTATGTAAAGTTTAAGTGTTTTACAAAGTTATTGTATAAAATTAAAAAGAGAAACATATGAAACATATATGTGAAATATAAGTTCCATGTATTCAACATACATAGTTTTTATATTCAACATACATAGTTTTTATATTCAACATACATAGTTTTTATATTCAACATACATAGTTTTTATATTCAACATATATAGTTTTTATATTCAACATATAATGACCCTCATGCACGAAAATGTTCGTATTTTTATCCTAAATTTCTCCTACTTTTGTTCGTACGAAGCGTTCGTACGAACATGCCACGTCAGATCCAACAAAGTCTTCTATCCACAGGAAAAGCGTGTAAACGGGCTGCTTAAAGTTGATGGATCCCACCTGTTCTACTCACCTGCGCGTGCTCGCGGGAAGGTAATTTACATAATGTCCACCCCTCAAAACACCATATAAGGCCACGCTTCCTGCCTCAGACAGCAGGAAGTGTCCATTCATTCAAACTCAAGAAGTAAAAAGAAGAACTTTACGCGTTCGGAGATCTGCTCTCAGTCGCGCACTGCTACCCCCCCGCAAGTGTCGGATGTGTTTTTGAACAGAAGCATTTTAAAGTGTCTCGAAACTACAGTTAACTTCATATTAATATAGTGCATGTTCTCCCGTGGGTCGTACAGTATCAGAAATCAAGAATAAATGGTTTGATCTGAAAATGGCTTCAAAAAAACATCTCGCCGCAGCACGGACAGGAGGTGGTGACAGGAGGTGGTGGCAAGAGGTGCGCAGCATGCCAACATGACAGGAGGTGGTGGCAAGAGGTGCGCAGCATGCCAACATGACAGGAGGTGGTGGCAAGAGGTGCGCAGCATGCCAACATGACAGGAGGTGGTGGCAAGAGGTGCGCAGCATGCCAACATGACAGGAGGTGGTGGCAAGAGGTGCGCAGCGTGCCAACATGACAGGAGGTGGTGGCAAGAGGTGCGCAGCGTGCCAACATGACAGGAGGTGGTCGACATGAGTGGCGCGGCCGCGCGCGGGGGTGGGGGGCGTGGCGTGGCGCACGGTGGTCGACATGAGTGGCGCGGGGGGGGTTTGGAGCCGCTTCATTTAATTTAACAAATTTGTGTCGTTGCATTTAATTCTTCTTAAACTCAGAATATTTTCTGAGTAACAAAATATGAAGTTATTAGTGAAGGAAGTCCGTCTGGATAACAGCGGACCGACTCCTCGTAAATTTACGACAGGTCCGGACCACTCGTAAATTTTGTTCGTATCTGAAAAAAATCCTAGGATACGAAAACATTGTTGAATGCCACAAATGATCCTAAATCACTCGTACGCACAGTTTAAGAACAAATCTGTGCGTACGAACGGTTCGTGCATGAGGGCCATTGTTTTTATATTCAACATACATAGTTTTTATATTCAACATACATAGTTTTTATATTCAACATACATAGTTTTTATATGATTCTTGTAAAATTCATTTAAATATATTGTATGAAATCTATGCAAAAGGTGCCACTTTCAGGAGTAAATCATATATGCCTTATATGTATCATAAAAGCCTTATATGTTGTACAATATACAAAACATACACTTAGGATGATATAAGGTTACTTGTTTTTTATATGGTTTTTATATATCTTTTCAATATGGGTAGACTTCCCTCTCCCCAGCCACTTGGAGCAGCTCCTCTGGGGGAATCCCAAGGTGTTCCCAGGCCAGCCGAGAAACATAGTCCCTCCAGCGTGTCCTGGGTCTTCCTCTGGGTCTCCTCCCGGTGGGACATGCCCGGAACACCTCACCAGGGAGGCGTCCAGGAGGCATCCTAACCAGATGCCCGAGCCACCTCAACTGGCTCCTCTCGATGTGGAGAAGCAGCGGCTCTACTCCGAGTCCCTCCCGGATGACTGAGCTTCTCACCCTATCTCTAAGGGAGAGTCCAGACACCCTGCGGAGAAAACTCATTTCAGCCGCTTGTATCCGAGATCTCGTTCTTTCGGTCATAACCCAGAGCTCATGACCATAGATGAGGGTGGGAACGTAGATCGATCGGTAAATTGAGAGCTTTGCCTTTTGACTCAGCTCTCTCTTCACCACGACAGACCGGTACAGCGCCCGCTTCACTGCGGACGCTGCACCTATCCGCCTATCGATCTCACGCTCCAGTTTTCCCTCATTCGTGAACAAGATCCCGAGATACTTAAACTCCTCCACTTGGGGCAGGACCTCCTCCCCGACCCGGAGAGGGCATGCTACCCTTTTCCGGCTCAAGACCATGGCCTCGGATTTGGAGGAACTGATCCTCATCCCGGCCGCATCACATTCAGCTGCAAACCGCTCCAGCGAAAGCTGTAGATCACGATCTGATGAAGCCAATAGGACCATATCATCTGCAAAAAACAGAGAAGCGATTCTAAGGCCACCAAAACGGATCCTCTCAACACCTTGGCTGCGCCTAGAAATTCTGTCCATAAAAGTTATGAACAGAATCGGTGACAAAGGGCAACCTTGGCGGAGTCCAACTCTCACCGGAAACGAGCCTGACTTACTGCCAGCGATGCGGACCATGCTCTGACACCGGTCGTACAGGGACCTAACAGCCCATATCAAAGGGCCTGGTACCCCATACTCCCGGAGTACCCCCCACAGAACCCCCCGAGGGACGCGGTCGAATGCCTTCTCCAAGTCCACAAAGCACATGTAAACTGGTTGGGCAAACTCCCACGCACCCTCCAGGACCCTGCTGAGGGTGTAGAGCTGGTCCAGTGTTCCACGACCAGCACGAAAACCACACTGCTCCTCCTGAATCTGAGGTTTGACTATCCGACCGACCCTCCTCTCCAGAATCCCTGAATAGACCTTACCAGGGAGGCTTAAGAGTGTGATCCCCCTACAGTTAATAATACCTTACTAACTAAAGTAACTTAAATAATATTAATCCTTGTTGTTTATTTTAGTTTGTAACGTATCAAATATGAAACCAAAGCAGTTTGCCAGGGCTAAATGTTTTTAGTTTATTTTAGAGAGAGAGAGAAAAAGATCATCACTCCGCTGCAGACGAGGGAGGGATGGGGGCGACCTGAAGAAGTGCCTGTGCAGATTACTTCTACTAGCATATTTAGCTAGTTTATATCAGCACATTACGGTGAAGCAATGAACAAGCTGAAAACAACCTGAAAAGCTCTGAGGTTTAGTATCTACACAGTACTAACGTTGGGCACGTTTTATTACAGACAGATACCCTGATGCATGCTCAATAATCCAGGTAGAAACATCTAAAAAAGCTAAGTCTGGTCCTCTGGCCATTCAAAAAACAAAACAAAGCAACAACAACAAAAAAACTGTACAAACGTTTCGTCTTTCGGACGAAAGACGAAATGTTTCTACAGTTTTTTTTTGTTGCTTTGTTTTGTTTTGTTTTTTGAATGTCCAGAGGACCAGACTTAGCTTTTTTAGATAGCACAGCCAGAGCTCAGCCAAAGCCTTAAAGTCCTCCATCACCGAGCCTGGCTGTTAGTTTAAACATCAGGTGTAATACAAGACAGGTCATGCAGCCACACTGCTGCAATACTGTGGAATAAATGCTGATACTAATTGTTTTATTTTTATCAGTTACTTTAATTGCGTTTTGCAATAATAGGATGCACCTACTGTTTTTAGTTTGTAGTAAGCCTGGATGGAATTTTGGACTGTGCAGCTCCTAGAGACTAAATGTCCTCTAAATAGCGCCATGTCATTTGCACAGTTTCGGTGTTGGCCAAATTGTGACATCAGATGCTTAGAAGATGGGAAGTACCGGTACCTCATTCTTACCAATGGGCAAAGTGGATTCTACGTCCAGGTGAGTAAATGTTGCAATTTTCAGTATATGTACTTATGTGACAGATATTTTAAACCTTCATTAAACCATATTGTACATTTATTCTTCCAGGTTCAGTTGACAATGACGTGCCTGGAGCTGCAGAGCTGCTCGCTGGTTATCTGGACACCAACAGAACACCTGGAGTTGGACTTTTTTTTGACAAAGTCTTTACAGATAAACAGATGAAACACCTCCATAACTTTTACTTTTCAAACATGCTTCCAACATTGATAGATGAATGTTTTTGCAAATAAGATTCAGCTCTGCCACAAATACCTTGATCTATTTAAAATGCAGTAAGCACATAAATATGCATACACAACACACCAAGAGCACTGTATGAAGCTTTGGAGAAAATACCAGTCTTAATTGTTGTTTATATTAGTTTTTAGTTTTATTTAAAAAATTTAACTCCAAGGCATAATATCACCTTCAGACATATTAACTCCATCCATCCATCCATCCAACCATCCATCTAACATCTTCCTCCTGGTTTTACGTCATGTCACAGGGGCAGCAGCTTGAGCAGGGAGTGTCCAGACATCTCTTTCCAGAGCAACTTCTTCCATCTCTTCTGGGAGGACTCTTATGGCCTTCCCAGACCACTCCAGCATGTCCTGGGTCTTCCCTGGGGTCTCCTCCCAGTCTACATGTTAAGAATTCATGTTGCAGCTATAAAAAAAGGTTTGCAGTTTACAGGTTTATACTTTAGGCTATTCAGTTGTACCTCGTTTGTCTTCACAAAACGATCAATGAAAGTGATGTGAAAGCTTGTTAAAGTGTAATAACAAATAGCTTTTCAGTTTTCACTTTTTGACATTGTGATGTTTTCAACAGCTGTGCTACATCATCCATTACAAAGCTCTGTCTTAGTTTTGTCAAAGTCATTACAACTTCATCTACAACAGGCAGACAATGAAACAGGAGCAAATTGTTGTAAGCAGGAAACAACTTGCATTACACATTTGATGGAGGACATTTTTGAATAGTTGTGTTCTTCCATCCCTGGATCTGACCAATGACATCAGGCATCACAGGACAACGTTGATGTTGAGCACAGCTACTCTAATGGAACTGTTACCATTGGTGTACATAGTTTTAACAGCTTGCCATAAAAAATGACCAATTCCAAAATTGTTCTATTGACTGAAGTACTAAATTATGGTGTGTGGTGTCGAATGCTTTATAAACATCCTGGAAGAAGATACAACTTTCATCATAAATGTAGCTTCATGTACTCTACAAGCATTAGTGTTATGATTCTGGTGCCTCCACACATCTATTAAAATTTTGCATGAAGAGGTTCACGTTTAAATTAACTGCTGTACAATTTAATACTTGCTATGCATTAGACATGTAACTCAGTGCTGTTTTTGTTTCCTTCCAACTCATAGATACAGTGTGACTTTTGTCCAAGATGGACTCACAATGTGCCACCTACAAGGCTGAAAATCTCAAGTGTCACAAGTGTTCTTTAAATCAAGAATATAATCAGTCACGTGCTGATTGTGGGCATGCATGTGGGCCAAGTCTGTTTAAAAAATATTTAATGAACACTGATTTGAAGTATGCTGTGTAATATTTTTGTATATACCCTGATGCATGCTCAATAATCCAGGTAGAAAAATCTAAAAAAAGCTAAGTCTGGTCCTCTGTACATTCATAAAACAAAGCAAAAAAAAAATAAAATTAGTAGAAAGACGAAACGTTCCTACATTTTTTTTTGCTTTGTTTTGTTTTTAGAATGTCCAGAGGACCAGACTTAGCTTTTTTAGATTTTTGTATATGGTTTTGTTCACAGACAAGTCGAAGAACTGTGTATTGAAAAGGGCTTTTTGATGTTTAATTTGTTTTATGTCCTTTACCTCATTTTGCGGTTGCACTGTTAATTAACAAAGATTTACTGTGCCCTATTTTTATCTTGTAAATGCATTTATTTTCTGAAACGCAAGGTGTTTCTGAAGGGTGCTACTTTGTAGATAAATAAAGTTTATTACATTGTTATTCCTATGAACAATGTCTTGCTGCATCCTACCTTCTTCCAAGCACTTTCTTTTTAAAATGTGTGTGCTGATGAAATAAAGTGAGTTAACTGCGAACTCAGGGTGTCATACAGCTGTTACTAGTAAGGGTGTCATACAACTGTTAACCTGCTAGTCAGAGTGTCGTACAAATGTTAAACTGCTACAGAAGAATATGTTGATTTCACAGCGGATAAATGCAGCCGTCAGTTTGCGCTACGCGTATTGTGGTCTGCCGATGTATGCTGGCTGCACAGAACACACTGCTGCAGCGTATCTGGTGCATCTGTCTGCTCTGTGCCATTTAAAATCTCCAAGGATCGACCACACGAAAAATAAACCGCGTTAATAGGTGTCCCACAGAATGGGCAAAATGCGACTCGACTGTTGTCCATCTTGGGTCGAAATGACCGCTTCTGTCATCACTTCCGTGTCAGCCTCGGAGTTAGGACATTCCCTTTCCGTGTGATTCTCTCGTTTGTTAATGTGTTTCAGAATTTGTTAAAGTGTTTCAGAATTTGTTAATGTGTTTCAGAATTTGTTAATGTGTTTCAGAATTTGTTAATGTGTTTCAGAATTTGTTAATGTGTTTCAGAATTTGTTAATGTGTTTCAGAATTTGTTAATGTGTTTCAGAATTTGTTAATGTGTTTCAGAATTTGTTAATGTGTTTCAGAATTTGTTAATGTGTTTCAGAATTTGTTAATGTGTTTCAGAATTTGTTAATGTGTTTCAGAATTTGTTAATGTGTTTCAGAATTTGTTAATGTGTTTCAGAATTTGTTAATGTGTTTCAGAATTTGTTAATGTGTTTCAGAATGTGTTTCAGAATTTGTTAATGTGTTTCAGAATTTGTTAATGTGTTTCAGAATTTGTTAATGTGTTTCAGACTTTAATTTTTTCAGACTTTGTTAATGTGTTTCAGAATCTGTTAATTTGTTTCAGAATTTCTTAATTTGTTTCAGACTTTGTTAATTTGTTTCAGAATTTGTTAATTTGGTTCAGAATTTGTTAATGTGTTTCAGAATTTGTTAATTTGCTTCAGAACTTTGTTAAAGTGTTTCAGAATTTGTTAATGTGTTTCAGAACTTTGTTAGTGTTTCAGAATTTGTTAATGTGTTTCAGAACTTTGTTAAAGTGTTTCAGAATTTGTTAATGTGTTTCAGAACTTTGTTAGTGTTTCAGAATTTGTTAATGTGTTTCAGAACTTTGTTAAAGTGTTTCAGAATTTGTTAATGTGTTTCAGAACTTTGTTAAAGGTTCAGTATGCAGTTTCTGTAGAACTGCAGCACTTAGAAATATTTTCAACAGGCAAAGCATTCTGATCCCTCCCCCTCAGAGCCATATGTGGCTCTGCCCCCTTGTGGTCTGTTGAATTTCAAATTCAAGCTCTGTTTTTATTGGCTGATTCAAATTCAAGCTCTGTTTTTATTGGCTGGTTACAAACTCTGTTTTTATTGGCTGGAAAATGGCGGGTCACCTTTTCTTTTTAGAAATGCTTATTTACCACCTGGAGAAGCAAGGGGACAATATATTTTTTATTTTTTTTCAGAGATTACCTGGCTAACATCAGTCTGTCAGGAGGTAGTGACAGAGTGAAGAAATATGTTCATAAAAAAAGCTACATACTGAAGCTTTAAAGTGTTTCAGAATTTGTTAAAGTGTTTCGAATTATTTGTTAATGTGTTTTGCACCTCAGGGCCACCGTAGTACGGCAATACAATATAGTAAACCATTTGTGTGCATGAAGTATTTAATGCTCTTTCTCCAGAACAAAAATAGAACTTGTATGAAAAAATTATTCCAAATTAATATTAACACATCATCAAAAAACATAACCGCCCTTTTAAATTTTGGCAAACTAGCAATTTTTGTGCAGAAAAATTAAAATGTTTGCTTTCTCAGGAAGGATACAAGATCTTTCTGGACTTATATTATCTCCAGCTGTGGAGAACACCCTCTCAGATGGGGTGGAGGATGCTTGGACACAAAGATACTTCTCAGCTAAAGCTGATAATATGGGCAGTGTGTCCTTCTTCATCCACCACCAGAGGGTGGGGCTGTCCTTGGTTGGAATTGGTGATAGGCTTCTGCATAGTTGGACTTCTCCATCCACTCTCTGAGCTACGGAGATGGGGGGGCTGCTGCTGCACTGACAGAAGCTTGCTGTCCTCTTCCTCAAAAAGTTCTTGTAACCCAGTCAATTTTGGTGCTTCTATTTCCTCAATTTTATGCTTTTACCTTGTCCACTGTTTTGGGACTAAGTGTGAAATCTCATGAGATTTCACGGGATTTGAGTTTCATAGAAAAGCATGACTCCTCCCATTCCCTGGGAGAGCAGGTGTGTGTGACTGAGGAAGTTCAGAGCTGCTGCAGCTTTTAGATGTCTCTAAGCAGTGAGAAACTGCTGTTTTGTGCTTAAAAGACCAGAAACAAGCAAACTGGCCAGGTTTCTATGAGGGAGGCCAGATTTCCTATGATGGAGGCCAGGTTTCCCATGATGGCGAGCTACCACTAGGCTTCAGGCCCAAAGAACCCGGAGCCAGAACCTGAGTTGTCTTGTGCGGTAGGAGATGCTGTGGCCTGCTCCCTACACACACACCCAAAAACCTTTACAAGCGCTAAAGGCTCCTGAACATTTATTTGGTCTTCATTGACTACATTTAAACCCCTCAATCTTATCTGGACTATTGCCCTGGCCTTGGTATTTCATGAACTGTGGGATTAATACAAGCATTTGGATTTAGTCTGGATAATTTGGGAGATCTGTTCATCTATTGAAATATTTTGTTTATTGGTACAATGAATGGATTGATGACATTGATGACAGTTGTTTTTGTTTTGTTTTTGTACATATTGTAAATACTGTATCATATTTAATACAAAGCACCTTATGCACTGATTTTCTGTCCTTGTGTTCTTAAATACAAATGCAACCATGACCCTTCATGAGGCGAACATTAGAACCTTCTGATAACTGGCCTGCTACTAATACTTTTGAGTGATCACCACTTTGTCTGATCTTTAGCATTTACATCATATATGCTACATTCTTCTAGGGCTGTCTTTTTTGCTTCTTTATGGGAGGCGTCTGAAATTATTGACATAACCACAACTTGTGATTCACAAGTTTCAATTTTAAAATAGTAATAATAATAATAATAATTAATTCAATTTATAACGCACTTTTCATTACGGAAAATCTCAAAGTGCTACACATATATTGAATGCTACACACATTCATAAACCGGTGGCGGCAGACTACCATGCAAGGTGCTTTCCAGTCCTACCGGGAGCAACTCAGGGGTTAAGCGTCTTGCCCAAGGACACAACGACACATGGTGCGGGTCCCGGGAGTCGAACCGCCAACTTTCCGATCGGGAGACGACTGCCCTTACCACTACGCCACGGCCGCCCCTTATTAGTGTAATAATCCATGCAATTTATCATATTTCATTACAAAAAAGAAAACTTACATAGTTATCATCTTCATCATCTTCTGCCTCCCTTTGTGTCTCTCCCAGCTCTGCCAGCTTCAGAAGAAATTCACCATGAAAAACAGTTTTTTTAGTGTACATTTTCTAATTCAAATACCTCTGCTGTTGTTGTTACTGCTTGAGTGTTTTCTGCCACCGCTGCTGCACTGAGCCTGTCCCAGATGTTATTCTCATCATCCATCATGGATTTAAATCTGGGGTCTATAACAGTCGCTTCCTCCAGGAACGCTTGGATATTGTCATCCTGAAATGTAAAATAGAGGAAAACAAAATTAGGGAAAAGGAAGATAAAATATAAACTAAGTTTAGTGTAAATTATTACTAGTCATTAATTAACAAATGTCAGTCACTTTACTTTGTAACGTTTGGAAAGAACATTCCAGATGTTTTCTTTAATGCTCCTGGTGAATGCAGAGTCATCCGCCTGCACAGTGTACCGTATTTTCTGGTGTATAGGTTGCACCTGTGTATAGGTCGCAGTGTCTAATATTTATCAATAAACTGGAAAAATCCGTAAATAGGTTGCACCGGTGTATAGGTCGCACCGGTGTATAGGTCGCACCTAGGTCGCACCTACATTTGTTAGCTGCCATTTTTGTAAGACTGTGTCTCACTTTAATTTTTGTCAATAAATTATTACAAATCAGCTTATTTCAAAATGTAAATACCACCAACATCATTAAAATTAAACTACAGACTCCTAAAAAAATGTTTGTTGGCTGCCTTTTTTGTAAGACTGTGTCTCACTTTAATTTTTGTTAATAAATGACAAATCAGTTGCAGCTGAAGGTGATCTGCTCAGAGTTGCAGCTGCTGTGGAAACCAGTGCAGGATAGCTGCAGCAATTTTATTATATTTTACTAGATTTTATCACTTGTTTTATTTTATTTATTTTTTAAGCAAGCCTAATCTGCATCCACATGATTTTATCTTTGATCTTAGTCGATATTATTATTGATTTTATTTGATTTTATCACTTGTTTCATTTTGATCTTTGCTTTGTTACACTTTGTAGCACTTTGAGATTTTTATTAATGAAAAGTGCATTATAAATGGAATTCATTATTATTATTATTATTATCTGGAGGTGGAGCTGACTGTGAGCTGAAATATGCAGCATCTGGAGGTGCAGCTGATTGAAATGCACTTTGACAGTTACAGCTACACCCAAATAAATCTGTAAATAAAGCAGAATACTGGTACAGGCCTCTTTAGCGATCATAGCGGCCGAAACTGGTACTGCACTTGCACTGCCCCCTGGTGGCCGAAACTGGTACTGCACCATTTTATGCAACAGGGAAAAAGGGCCATAACTCAGCCAAAAATTGGTCTAAAAATATGAAAAAAAATCCATAAATAGGTCGCACTGGTGTATAGGTCGCAGGCCTTGAAAAAACCATAAAAAGGTGCGACCTATACACCGGAAAATACGGTAATGTGTATGCAGCTTCTGAAGGATGGGGAGTATCTGGCCACATGTCGGACTTCTTTCACTACAGACAGCGAGTGTCAATGTTTAATGCATTTGCATCAGCTGCACAAACTACTCTGCTTTCCTCAGGTCTTCATTGCAAATTCTGGCCAATCTGCCATATAAACAAAATAAACATTTATCAGTTGCTTTATTCGTGCAAGTTTTGTCTTTTTCCCACCAAGCATTGCACACTTGTCATTCTCCATGGGCTTTCTTAGCCGTGGGTCGATAGCTGCAGCTTGGCTGGCAGGAAACTGCTCACAGAACCTCTCGATCATGAAAAACAGAGAGTTCCATCTTGTCCTCACATCCAAAACGAGCATGTGCTGTGGCAACTCTGAAAGGCACACACATGATGATTAGTTTATCATTAAGTTATCATTTTATATCGACTGTTATTTATATATATATTAGCTGACTTTTATAAAAAAATATTTAAAAGGTATTCTTACTGAGGAGTTGTTGCTTCTCCTTGAGGACCACTTTTGCCATGTGAGACCTCTTCATCCATACGACCACAGAACAAATTCTTGCTGCCCAGTTGGAAACTGCACTGCTGCTGTACAGCTTATGAGCTCCAAGGTTTATGGTGTGTTCACACAGAGCAGCGTTTTTACCTCCAAAACGCTCCTCACGCACGGAAGTGGACGCGCTGCCCCCTGGTGTCCAAACTGTAGTGTTGCGGCGGCTTCGTGGCAGCGGCGTCATGGGGGCGGGGTGTGGGAGGAGCGTCGTGATTCTCTTTCCGGTCTGATGTGTTGTTGTTGTCGTCGTCTGTTCTCAAAATGGCGGATGATGTGGAGGCAGCTTTATGCTTGCTAGTGGCACGCCGAAGACGTGCAAGGCGCCGTGTCTGGGTTCACGAAACTATTCAGAGGCGTTCTGAATTCGGGGAGTTTCACCATTTAATCCAGGAGCTGCGCATGGACGACCAGCGCTTTCAGCGGTACTTCCGTCTCAACCGTGCCCAGTTTGACGACCTGCTGTCTCGTGTTGGTGCCCGCATCACCTACCAGGACACCAAATACAGGCGCGCGATTCCTGCAGAAGAACGCTTGGCCATCTGTCTCCGGTTGGTTATTTGCAACAACAGATAAATATAGCATATATATAATATAATATAGCGCGAATATCTGTCTCTCTTTCTGTCATATAATATATATATATAATATATATTATATATATAATATCTATATATATTATATATATAATATATAATATATATATAAATACATATTCTTCTTTTCTATTTTGGGACAACAGATAAAAAGTGCCATTGTCTGTCTGTGTCACATATATATATATACTGTACACCGGTATAGAAATACATATTATTCTTTATACAGAAGAGTGTGTACATAAGTACATACATACAGTATTGTGTCTGTGTGTCTGTGTCACATATATATATATATATATATATATATACACCGGTATAGAAATACATATTATTCTTTATACAGAAGAGTGTGTACATAAGTACATACATACAGTATTGTGTCTATCTGAGTGATGTTGGCCACACATCCTAATGTGTATACATATAGAGGTGTGTGTGTGTAGGTTCTATTATGTGCATTACAGATGTTGTACGTTTAATGTCATGTCTGTAATAATTGTAATTACTCTTTCTCTATGCAGGTTTTTTGCTACTGGGGGCTCCTACAGGACCATAGCAAACAGCTTTCGTGTTGGAATACAGGTTCCGTATCATTGATGTTGGGGGGTATGGAAGAACCAGTGACGGCGGGGTCCTGGCCCACTCCATCTTTGGTCAGGCTCTGTGTGGAGAAGTGTGTGAAAGCCACTTGTGTTCTCCACAATTTCATCCGGGGTGACGACATACCAGCACACCGTGGAACAGAAGAACCCCTTCCTGGTGTCCAGAGAGTGGGAGCAAACTGCGGCAAGAGATGCAATTGTGGCCAGAGAGGCATTCATGAGATACTTCTCAGAAGAAGGAGCAGTGGCATGGCAGCTGAGCTGTGGCATGGCAGCTAACAGAGTAGTCATCCATCACCCCCACTGACCTGCAACGGCTCTGTTACGTTCCACCAAATCACCTGCAGAGCCAAGTCATTCTGAACAGTTTCTTGTTATACTTATTACTTTTGTTTAATTTAGTTCTTTATATGACCAAGTACACGACGTTCATTGTGAACACTGTCGTATCCACATTTTCATTAGTTGAATGTGTATAATTGCATTAAAAATTACAGATGAAAATTGTGTGATAAATTTCTGTTCTGTCTTTCGGTTAGTTTTACTTAAGTATTCATACATAAACGACTATTAACAGAAACGCAACTGTTTCCGGTTTATGGTGATACCTTATATAACTTACATTTCATTATATCCCACTGAGCAAGGTGACGTCTATACGACGTCTTTTTCAGGTCATTTCTGGACGTCGAAATCAGGTCCCTGGAAGGTCGAAAACGTTACGCCAGATGACGTCTTTTCCCCGACGTCTAAAAGGCGTCTACATTAGACGTCTATATTCCTGACGTCTAAAAGGCGTCTACATTAGACGTCTATCTGACGTCAATAACTTACTGTATTTAGCTTATTCTAATTAGGCTATTATATTTAACTTATTTTAGTCACTTTACATGCTGCTTGTCAAAATCATGCTATGCATATAAAAAGTATAATGAATCTACTTTAAAATTGCGTTGAGGCAAACAAATCTAGGGAAATACATTTGACCATCCGCATCCGCAGCTTTAAAATCCTACAAACAGTTGGATTAAGTTTTACAAATCACTCCATAAATTTTACCTTTATCCTGTTTATTTGACACAATTTAAAGGAACAGCATAACACATAAAATTGAGAATTCCACCTTTGGTAACTTAAAAAAAAGCTTTACATTACGGAACTTATCAACTGGTGGCAACACAAAATACACAAACAAATCTATAAAAGTACACAGCTCACTTGGGTCTGTACTTCACATAAATTTTTTTTTTTAAATGCCTTCATTCTTTGGCCGTACTTCACATAATTTTTTTTTTTTTAATGCCTTCATTCTTTGGCCGTACTTAACATAAACAATAATAATTTTTTAACATGCCTTCATTTTTGGTCGGTACTTAACAATTTTTTTTTAACATGCCTTCATTTTTCTTTTTGATATAGCAGGCAGTAACAAGAGAAATAAAAAAAGCTGTATAAAATTACAGTCCCCTCACCACAAAAATAATCTGTACAAAGTGTGCTGGTCATAATATTTTAAATAAGTTGTTTTATTTCAGGAATTCCATTCAAAAAGTGAAACATTCATTACACACAGACTGATATATTTCAAATGTTTATTTATTTTAATGTTGATGATTAAAACTGACAACCAATGACAACCCTAAATTCAGTATCTCAGAAAATTAGACTACTTGAGCTCAATAAAAAGTAAAGTATTTTTATAAATGTTGGCCAACTGAGATGTATGAACATGAAATGTACAATATGTACATCTTTCAATAGTTGGGGCTAAGGACCATGCTACCATGTTAATACTTTTCAGTTGGCCAACATCTATAAAAATCATTTTTTAATTGATCTCAAGTAATGTAATTTACTAATAATGAATTTGGAGTTTTCATTAGTTGTCAGTTATAATCATCAGCATTAAGATTATTTTTAAATATATCAGTCTGTGTGAATGAATATACAGTAATACTGTATAGAAGTTTTACTTTTTGAATGGAATTACTGAAATAAATAACTTTTTCACAATATTCTAATTTTATGCCCAGCACCTATTTGCATCTCCCCCCCAAAAAAGTGTTCCTCAGTTCTGTGTGAGCCCGTATCCTCCACTTCTATGTGGCACGTTTTAAATGTCCTGTGTGACCCTATGTCCTCCACCTCTTTGTGGTGCATTAAATGTCCAGTGTCCACTTCTTTGTGGTGCATTAAATGTCCAGTGTCCACTTCTTTGTGGTGCATTAAATGTCCAGTGTCCACTTCTTCGTGGTGCATTAAATGTCCAGTGTCCACTTCTTCGTGGTGCATTAAATGTACAGTGTGAAAGCCCCACCTCCACTTCTTTGTGGCACATTTTTTCATTCAACCTTTATTTATACAGGCTAGCCTCGTTGAGCCACAGGGACTCATTTACAAGAGAGACCTGTCTCACTCACACCCAGGGTCATAGAGTCACCATCAGTCTAACATGCATGTTTTTGGACTGTTGGAGGAAACTGGAGCACCCGGAGAAAACCCATGCATGCACGGAGAGAACATGCAAACTTCACCCAGAAAGGCCCCCGGACCGGGATTTGAACCGGGGACCTGCTCGCTGAGAGGCAGCAGCTCTACCAGTTGTGTTAATTGTCCAGTGTGAGCCCATGTCCTCCTTTGCATGTTTTAAATGCTCTGCAGCATGAGTCCTTATAAAATCCTGTTGCTGCAGAATCTCCATTCATGATTCCATCTGCATTTGCAAAAAAACAAACAAAAACAAAAAGTAATTAGCAATATGCAAGGGCAACCTGGAAAATGCACAGTGTCTTGCTGGGATCTCCCTGATTAATAAATAAATAAAAACATCCATCCCAGCAAATGTTGATAGGTGGCTTTGAGTTTTTGCCAATCACTTAGAACACTAGTTAACACACTAACACACATTTTTATTTATTAACCTTTATTTAAGCAGGCAAATCCCATAGAGATCACAGATCTTTTTTTCAAGGGAGGCCTGGACCTGAAGGCAGAACATGCATGTTTTGGATCTGTTGCAGGAAACCGGAGTACTCGGATAAAACCCACGCAAGCACGAGAAGAACATGCAAACTCCACACAGAAACACTCCAGGTCCAACCGGGGATTGAACCCAGGACCTTCTTGATGTGAGACAATAGTGCTGCTAACCACTGAGACGTCGTGCTGCCAAATTTGAGCACATCAGTTAAAAAATTGCTGCAAAACGCACTCAAGTTGCCAAACATTTTCATATCTATTGGGTGCCATTAGCAAAGTTACAAAAATCAACAGCAATATTTTAGTTTAGAGAAAACATTTTTTTCCAGTCATATTTTAACCATGTTCACATCGTTCTAAATTAAATATTTAATTTGATAGCTAAATATTTAGTTTACAAAACTAAATACTGAACTTGCAAGTAAAATATTTAGTTCAGATGGTTAGTGGGTGGGTGAGCGTGTGTTGATACATACCTATCAAGAAATTTGTAGACAAAGTCCTTGGTATGCTTTCCTCCAATTCTGGAAATCTGCAGAACCTGTTGGAATAAATCCATGATACAGTTCAGTGACACTTCCAAGTGTTTGGTTGTACGGTACTGCGTTATGCTCGGCTTTCCTCCAGACTTGTAAAACCTACCAGGGTAGCAAATTTGGAGTCACGAGGTGCTCCTCTCTCACAAAATCCTCCATGGTCTCTATCCTTTTTGGCACAGCTGAAGAGGTGGGATGTATACGGTGTAGGCGATCGCCGAGGTCAAAGAAGTTGAATACGCTGAAACACTGGGGGGGGGGGAGAAACACACACATGTCTTGATTACAATCTCTCCAACAGTAAGGTGGCTGTGGTTGATCATTTTTTTCCAAGTGTCTCACTGCTAACTGTTCAATACTTACCATCCTGAGGCAATGGGAATGCCCATCTTCCAATTTCTGATCTGGAAGTGGCATCGGTTTTCCATGAAAAAAATAATAAAATAAATTTTATTTTGCAAGGCCTGATAAAATAAACAATGGTTTAAAGTGTAATGTATACCGGTACTCACTGGGCGTTGACAGGTCCTTGGGTTGAGGCGCTGCACTTGCTGAGGACAAAAACAAAAGATTATTCAGCGATGCAAAATAATTAAGATGAAGCAAAAAGGTGCATTAGCTGTGAAATGTCCAATGACCAACGCTCCACAAATTTATATATATATATATATATATATATATATATATAGATAGATAGATAAAGAAAAAAACAGTTGTTTATAAACACAACTGGAGCGACATGTTCACAGAGATATTAGTCAGAATGTAGTTTACAGTACAGTACTTATCTCATTTTGCCTAGTCAAAGTAAAATTAGATAGAAGGAGACATTTTAAAGCTTTTTTTTTATTTCATATTTACTCATTCATTTGCAACTGAAAAGCTTTGGTCTGAATTCAGGTCATCTGGACAGTTTTTTCCCTTCTATTTTTTAATGCTGAAACGTTTCACCTTCCAGCTGACCCCCGCCCAGTGTACACACACAAAAGGAAGAAAAAAAAGACACGGCATATAGTCATTCAGGAACGCGATGGCGTTGTAACACGCGGAGGAAGTAAGCACTGTAGCGAATACAGTTTTCCAACAGTCTAAAATTCACAAAAATGCTGCCCAAAGCTGTACAGCAACGCTGGCCGCTCAGCACATGCGTGTTAATGGAGACGCGTGCAGGCCTCGATAGTCTCAAAGCAAAACAAAGAAACAAAACAAAACCTCGTAGCCAGTGGTGGGATGTAACTAAGTACAAGTACTTTGTTACTGTACTTAAGTACATTTTTCATGTATCTGTACTTTACTTAAGTAGAATTAAATGTGGGTACTTTTACTTTTACTTCACTACATTTTACATGAAGTATCTGTACTTTCTACTACACTACATTTTTATAATGTGTTGAGTTACAAGCTACTTTCACGTTGCAGTTTTTTCAATTTGTCAAGAAACAAGAAATTCTTGCTGCAATATTAAAATGTGTCAGTTCATGGGGTGTTAGGAGACAAGAGATGTCTCTAAATGTCTCGACACACTCTGGTCCAAGTTTTGAAAATGGTGTCAGGAAGTTAAAATATTGTTCATTGTTGATCCATTACAAGGTTGACTAGACAGCATTTTAACTAGAGTTGATGACAAACTGGAGTTGAAATGTTCAGAGTCAGAGTCAGAGAGAATTTATTGTCATTTGCATCGCATGTAGTACATGTGTTGAAAACGAGATTATGTACACAGGGTCCCAGTTACATCCAACAACAAATGCAAGAGAAATACAATAATAACATCTAGGATTAACT